>JALPQI010007614.1:0-60469 GCA_025490895.1 Thaumatotibia leucotreta | reverse complement strand
ACAAAGTCAAAGACCCGGCGACGTCACTGAAGTATTGAAAAAGAAAACTTCATTGCTTAAAAACAATGCATTTTATTAGTTTTAGAAATCTCTCTTCAAATCTACAACGGGATCATAACCGTGTCGGCGCTTGTATACAATTTACCGCTTAGCTACGCTCGTAGCGCTTCGTCGTAGCTGATAACATGGGTTTCCTGCTTTGTAAAAGTCGTCAAGCCTCGTCGAAGAGAAGTTTGTGTATGAGCAAATCGGATTAAAAGGTTGTAAAACTTCATTTATGGCACGTTTTGATTTAATGGTGGTCCCATATTGGAATTATAAAATGATAAAAAAATAAATATTTTATTGACTTCTTGGAGCACCATAATAAAAATCGATGTTTTGTGTACAAATTGAAAACCATCTGTATGTTTTGTTTCTTTTTTTATTGTAAAAAAATTAGGAAAGCGGTGTACCGTATTATATTTAAATGTATATATTATATTGCCGATGTTGGCCATAAATGAATAAAAAACCCTTACCTATGTAGCCACAAAAAGGCGTTGACCGGAAACAATCAATGAGATGCGAAAAACCGAAACCTACCTACCTATACCAACGTATCATCGCGCTTCAATAGCATTGATTTATGACCCGTACATAAACTGTACGGCATATAAATTTACCCCGTCTAACAATAAATATGTGTAACATGTATAAATTATCGCAAGCCGATCACACAATAGAAAGTATAATACGTGTAGTACCTACCTAATCTCTATTGAACTGAATGACCTTATTATATCACATGCTTGTGTTTGTGTTTTAGGGGTCGTTAATGTAATAAATCGTTTTGAAGTTAGTCGATTTAATAATGGTTAATCGTGTTTGCGAACGTCGAGCGAGCGAAATTGTGGGAGTGATTTATTTGAAGATCAGTTGGAAGGTTGCCCGCTCCCGTGCAGTCACGCTCGTCACTTGACGCGATGCCGCCTAACCGCCTTGCCATGCTTACTGGCACCTAAATGTATGTATTTAATTATGTTGCGCCCAAACATATTTGCTTCAGGCATCAAACGCTGTTGATAAATTACGTACTTACACCCCAGGCTTAAAGTAACAAAAATGCCAATATTTGGCCGTTTATTTTTTACTGTATACTGAAAATCTGCTGTAAATACCGTGATATGATATAATATTGTGGAAGTAAGTAGTACGTAGGTTACTTTATCCAATAACAATAGGACGCAATATGAATCTAATAACATTTTCTATCCGATGCTTCCAAGAGAGCACTTTCAGGGCATCCTAGGAAAATATTAATATTGGACGATGTAATTGTTATTTTTAGGCTTAGGACTTTTCATAGCATATCGTGGTTCTAAAATCCTTGGAGCCGCTATGTGTAAAATTTTCGAAGTCAAAGTCAAAGTCTATTGTAATATTAAATATAATGATTTATACATACTTTCACATCGTTACTGAATTAATATTAATCGAACGTAATTAATTTTATAAAACATACTTGATTTCATGAAAATTACATACTAAATTAGTTACCTACTTATATCAGAACAGAAACCATAAAAAACTAGACAATTAGTGTTCAAAACAAACTAGAAAAAGTCTTAAATAGCGATGAAAATGGCGAAAGTATCATGTTGGTTTTCTCGAAAGTTTCGAATCTTTCGTATAAATTACATGTAACTTCCGAACACTCAGCCGCATCAGTCGTGAGCTACGAACGTTTAAAAAAAAAAGTGTTTTTTTTCGGGAATTTTTGGAGATTCCATCTTTAAAAGGAAGCTATGTACCTTATTCTCCTTACTTTAGAGTTGAAATGAGATACTAGTCCGATCATAAGCCAAGAAGGTTTTTCGATTGGGTGTCTTGGAAAAAAACAGTGCAAGTTTGACTTTACGTTTACTCCTAAGCTATTCGGCTGAGTGGCATCAAGTAAATTTATATTGAAAGCTTGTTTTTTTTATCACGTACATCACACATCTGCAGGTAGTTAGTGAGGTGACATTCTCTCAACTCACCAAAAAATAGTCCGGTCTTACCCGGGTGTACCTTATGCGTAGTATAAAAAGTATAATGAAATAGGTATATAAGTTTACAGTGCATTTTATAATAGTGGTGGTCTACATGTAAAATACTTTTTTTTGCATTATTTTATGAATTATGATACTCCGAATGTATTGGCTCTAGTACAAACAAACACGTGACTTTTCATTTTGCTCAGGCTAAATCTCAATATCAGTTGATTAAACAGTTTAAATTATGATAAAATACTTATAAATTGGAATCATTAATCTATGCTCTATGTGATATCGACGTAAAGTGAAGTCTATTTACTTCAAAGGTAACGTCAGTTTTGTTTCTTGTTCGGAAGTTACATGTAATCTATACGAAAGATTCGAAACTTTCGAGAAAAACAACATGATACTTTCGCCATTTTCATCGCTATTTAAGACTTTTTCTAGTTTGTTTTGAACACTAATTGTCTAGTTTTTTATGGTTTCTGTTCTGATATAAGTAGGTAACTAATTTAGTATGTAATTTTCATGAAATCAAGTAAGTTTTATAAAATGAATTACGTTCGATTAATATTAATTCAGTAACGATGTGAAAGTATGTATAAATCATTATATTTAATATTACAATAGACTTTGACTTTGACTTCGAAAATTTTACACATAGCGGCTCCAAGGATTTTAGAACCACGATATGCTATGAAAAGTCCTAAGCCTAGTTATTTTAAATACCGAGATAAAACTTTAAACTATTTATTTAATAAATAATATGTGGCATTCAAGCGTCATCGACCAAGACGAAAATAATTTTGATACCGTGTGATACTTGCACCACATGAGAAAAATAAAGGATATACCATATAATTATATTTAATATTTATGCAAATAATTGATTCAAAAGAAATCGTAATAGATTATGAACGTTCTGTTTTTTTCACACCTCATTGTTATTGTTTAAGCTGGCAATAGAAAGTCCTTGATGATGAAAATGAAAATGGCCAAAGTGTTCTTTCCTAGCAGGGAAAAAAAACTCGTATTCGAATAGGTGATGTGAAAAGTATATTGTATGTTTTTCCTATTATTATTTGCCATATCAAATACGCTAGTGTTGACCATAGTCAATAGGTATATAAGTAATCTGTACAGTTTGATAAAGTACCTAAAATAATTGTGTAGGTATTTATAATATGCTTGTGTAAATGCGAGTGATATATAACACAAAAGTAACGGATTGAACGAAAATACGTTTTTTCTCCTTTGCAAATTCTGATATGTATTTGAAGTATCCTGATGATCATACAGGGTGACTGGTAATTCGATCTATTCCTTGAAAGGTGTTATTCTAGGGCTTATTTGCAATGTTTTAGGCTCAGTCAACCAGGGGTCAAAACTCAATGGTTTTCGAGTTATTCAAGTTTTCCGTTTTTTTTGGAAATCCGCCACCTTGCGCCCTAGGAATGCCAATTACAAAAAAAGTACATGCATTAGGATAGTCAGTTCTTGTTTTTCTTATAGCCAGTAAATGAGGAATTACTTTAAACAAAAACACATTCCGAAAAATTGTTACCTCTTGGGAAATAAAAGGTCATAAATCACTGGTCAAAGATTTTTTCTCACGTTTTTTTGTCAATCAAAGTCGATTACTCAAAAAAATGTGTATGGAACTTCACGTACAAATTACAGAAATAAATTGCCTAGTACATAACCTTTCTGAAAAGGTAAAAATGTTTACAAGTTTTGCTAAGAAATTGAAAATAATAACATTAATAACAGAGAAGGTAGCGTGTGGGCTTGAAGCGTACCTGACCCGAAATCGGTTTGTTTGTGTCACCCTTGTTATCTTAGCTTATTATTATTTGTTATCTTTTGAGGTTCTAGGTCAGGACAGGTTCGTATGTAATGATGTTCGTATGAAAGTAATAATAATAAAGGGAATTATTCGGAAGTGTTCGTGATAATCGTGATTAACCGAGGCTTCGTTATCTGTACGCATCAAGTAAACAATCAGTAACTTTCAACTATCCCTTGGATTCGGACATCTTGTTGACTACTTTTATCAAATGGCGGCTTACCAATTTGACGAATACGCGGATATCCTGTATTGTTACGGATTTGCTGATGGTGACGCAGCTGCAGCACGAAGAGAATATCAACTGCGGTTTCCAAATCGGCGTTTACCTGATGTCGGCGTGTTTGGTACAACCTATCAACGTGTTCGAGAAACTGGATCGGTTCCAGCTGATGCTGGAAGACCTCCACGTCGTGATCCTGATCAAGAAGAAGAAATCATGGAATTGTTTCGGGCAGACGGCACTACTTCGACCAGAGCTGTGGCTAACCAGCTTGGTATGTCTCAATGGAGGTTTTGGTTCACGTTGCACTCAGCCTCTGCCGAAACATTGAGAGAAAACATGTCGACACGTGTAACCATCACAGAAGTACGCAGAAGGCTTCGTGATTGTATACGAAATGAAGGCAGGCAATTCGAACAAAACTTGTAAATACTTATTATTATTTTTTTTTAAGATTAAATTTGTGTGTTGCTAATGTTTTTCTTATGTTGTTGTTGCTTTTAAGTAAGTTTGGTATTTGAACTCCAATACTTGTTTTTTTCTGCAACGTCCTTTACCAACAACAAATCTGTTTTATGTCACAAAAACTTACCTACAAACTAACTTCGGGTCAGGTATTTTTAATTATTATTAATTACGTTAATGAATGAATGAATAACACACGAACATGCCCGAACTTGTCAGAAGGCAAACTGACCTGACTTTGAACCTCAAAAGATAACAAATAATAATAAGCTAAGATAACAAGGGTGACACAAACAAACCGATTTCGGGTCAGGTACGCTTCAAGCCCACACCACACGCTACGTTCTCTGTTATTAATGTTATTATTTTCAATTTCTTAGCATAACTTGTAAACATTTTTACCTTTTCAGAAAGGTTATGTACTAGGCAATTTATTTCTGTAATTTGTACGTGAAGTTCCATACAATTTTTTTTGAGTAATCGACTTTGATTGACAAAAAAACGTGAGAAAAAATCTTTGACTAGTGATTTATGATCTTTTATTTCCCTAGAGATAACAATTTTTCAGAATTTGTTTTTGTTTTAAGTAATTCCTCATTTACTGGCTATAAGAAAAACAAGAATTGACTATCCTAATGCATGTACTTTTTTTGTAATTGGCATTCCTAGGGCGCAAGGTGGCGTATTTCCAAAAAAAACGGAAAACTTGAATAACTCGAAAACCATTGAGTTTTGACCCCTGGTTGACTGAGCCAAAAACATTGCAAATAAGCCCTAGAATAACCCCTTTCAAGGAATAGGTCGAATTACCAGTCACCCTGTATAGACACCTACTATACTTAAACAATAATATACAAACTAAATTGAACATGTCCGTTTACCTACTTTGTAGCGGTGCATGGGTAGGTAGGTATACAAAAACGTATCACAATTAAAAATCGTTTGACTTTGATTATATTCATATACCTACTAGTAGATATACCTACTTAGTCTTAAGTCGTACATACCTACATTTTAAATATTGAAGGGCATTTCTTCGAGCGTTTCAACCGCCGTGACTTCGGTGGCAGCCTTATCACACGAATCCCGTGAGACATGCAAGCACTTTTGGATATATTGGTAGACGTAGTTGACAACTACCTATATATCCAAAAGTTTTTGCGTCTCTTACGGGATTCGTGTGATAAGGCTGCCACCGAAGTCACGGCGGTTGAAACGCTCGAAGAAATGCCCTGAAATGTATTTTTTCAATCAACGAGCGTTATTAGAAAACCGCCATGCTAATGGATTGAGGATAGAATCAATCCATCAAATCAAGTATTATCAAAATTTGTTTCCTTTTTTCCGACATTTTTCATTAAGCGCCACGTCGAACCGTAATCACGAGAATAAAATAAATTTCGTTAAAAAAGGCGCACAAATTATTTTTTCTTACATAATCGCGTCAATAGCATTTCATCTAATTTTATTAAGGGTCTTAAGTAACCAAATGTTTTATAGCCCATGCTTAAAACAAGTCGGGGTGAATTAATCAAGGGACTTGTTTTCCCGACCGGGAGAAAATATACATAGCGTCGGGGCAAGCAAACAATCCCCAGGGCAATATTGTCTTTCAGAAGAAGGAACCCGAAACTTGTTTCTTTGAGTACGTGCAGGCCTATTGCGGTATACGCCTACAGGCTCCACATCAGTACCTATATTTTCTAACCAATTTTGTAGACCAAATATGCGAATCTCTTTGCTTTTCTTCTCGGACGCTGTGGTTGATACTTGGTGGTGTGGTTGATATTTATAATATATGAATTTCTCCATAATTTGGACTTTTATTTAAATTTCTGCATTTTAGCAGTGATTCTTCTTATTTTACCATTTTGGGTAATTTAGTTTCCCAAAGGGTCTTAACCAAATTACAATATCGATACTATAATAAACTGGAATCTCGTGTCTACAATTGTTATTAACTAAACATTTCAAGTCTAACATTGTTGAAATCGTCTAGGACTTTTTTGGCCGCAAACTTTTGCATTAAGCATTTTCTGAAGTTATTTTGATATTGACGACTTTTAAGCTAATGCTTTTGGATATTGGATTGGTAAACATAAAACAGAAGAATCAATTTACAGTCCCATGGCTGTTAGAACTACACGGGACTACTCGTATTGTGTAACAGTGGAGACTGATTTTACGATGGCTACTTTATTTCGCGAATAATTTTATTTAAATTCATATGTCTATTACGCTATGCTTTTACAGTGGAGGAACATTTTTACCGTATAGATAAAAAAGGTTAGGTTAATTAAATAGAAGAGATTTATTTTTATCACTCTGGGGCAGCCCTTCCGCTTAAGTTACTTTTAATTACGCTATCGTTAAGTGGAACGGAAATCTCTGTCGTATCTCATGGACTTAACTTGTATCTGCTGAAGTTTTAGATGCCATCCTAATTAAAAAAGGATACCTACTTGAGTAACTTTCAGTGTAGCTTGCTTCTAACCTTCTCATTAATTTTGATATTGGCTTTGCGTACGATTTTGGAATTAAATGTATTGTGGCTTATATTGTCATTTAATAGTTGATATAAATCGTTCAAACTCATTAAATGAACATGTTTGTTTACCAAGGTTTAAAAATAAACGAAGAACAGTCTATATCACACGTACGGTAGGTTGGCCTCTAATCTCAGACTCGATGGAGTGTAAAATAGCGGAACTTCAATAAAATATTAATCTTAATTAAGTATCGCCCTTTATATACGATTTTCTATTTTGTGTCATGAGCTGCACGATATGCAAGTTGGTGCCAGGAAAAAAAACATTAAAACTAAATCCATATTTTTTCATTGTTACCATTCTCTAGCCGCGCTCGTTATATTTATTATTTCTTGTAAAACCACTAACAAGGATTCTCTTTTGCCATTTTCAGTACAAAAACCACCCTATAAATTTGAACCCTTGTAACTTGAAAACACACTGCACACATTATACAAATATACATTCTAGGTGTAAATAACTGCCGATAGTGCCGACTGCCGATTCGCGGTTTACCCCTCACAATAAATTGGCGCCATATCTACTAATTTAATGCGAGAATTCAATCATTTTATTGAATTGCATGAAACAGACTGGCAGGTGGATAATGAGGTTTAATCATAGAGTACTTACTATTTATCACTTTTCAGATTTAGGACCTTAAAGGGCCTATTAATGCATTTCACGTATAATTCGTGGCGTTGTTTTTCAAATAAATAAAAGAAGCGCTAACGCTAAGTAAGAGACCGGCGAGTTTCCATTAAAACTAAGTGTACTCATTCATCACCAGCTAAGGCATTACTTCAGATTTTTATAAAATGCAAATGAAATTATTTATGGACATAAGTATCTCGAACATCCGAGTCCCATTTACCCTAATACGACATTATTCATAATGTGAATTCGCGAGGTTATTCTCCTACTCGATTTATTTTATGTATTTATTATATGAGAGTTTCATGCAAAATCGAGCCTTGAAAAAGACTTACGAGTGAGATGGCTGGCGCAGACCGCGTCGGATGTCGTTGCGTAATCTTTATTTACATAGGCGTGTTAAGGGCCCTTTGTGGCTTGTTTGCCGGAATGAGAAATTTCTCTTGTTTTGCATTTTATGTCGCCTTCGTATTAGATTAACATATTTTACTTTGCTATTGCTAATTTAAGTCAATAAAGAACGCTACGGGCGAGTTTGTAGCAAGTTCGGTACTTAGATACATTTTCCCCTTTCATGAATTATATCGATACTTAAAGTAAACTTCGGGATAAAGCTACTACTTCAGGAACTTACAAGAAAAGATGTTAATACATCAATAGTATAATTCGACCATATTTACCACTTATAATATTTTCTTCTAATTTACTGCTGATTCATCATCATCATCATATCAGCCGAAAGACGTCTACTGCTGATTAATTCATAATAATTCAACATTTTTGTACATTCGTCGTTCATTGGTCGATTTTTAAATTAATTATATTATTACCTAAGTATTTATTCGTTGAGTAAACAGCGACTGTGAAATCAATTGTTTAATTCAAGCATATCTTTGAAACGAATGTCAAGAAGTATCTAGAATAGTAGGTACTTACTAATAATATGTACTCTATGTACATAATTATGTAGATTTACCTGTTTGACCATAGTATTCTCATATCTGCATCGTGTATTTTGATTTTTGCCCAACAACAGGGTACACGGGTGAGCACTGCGAGATGGAATACAACGAGTGCGAGTCGTCACCATGCGCCAACGGCGGCACATGCACCGACCGCGTCGGCGGCTTCGCGTGTGCCTGCGGTCGCGGGTTTACCGGCAACACCTGCCAGCTCAAGGTACGGGTACACTGGTATACGGGTACAAATCGTAACAGGGGTACGAATCGTAACAGCACGATAGCAACGCTGGCATACGCACCGGCCACGTCAGCAGCTTCGCGTGTGCCTGCGGTCGCGGGTTCACCGGTAACACCTGCCAGCTCAAGATACTGGTACACTGGTACAATGAGTGCGACGATAACAACGGTGGCAAATGCACAGTCACCTACGACGGCTTCGCGTGCGGCTGCTTAGCTTACCAGCTAAGATGAGGCTGTACCTAGTACTGCGAAATGTATGTATCACAAATATTTAAACTATAACTGCCAACTTATGATATGAGTTAACACATACGTACCTACTTCAAGATAAAAAATAATGCGCAATTTCGTTATAGTACATGATCGATGATACTTTTCTGTTCTAAACAAAATCTTATTACGGATTTCAGGTAGACTTGTGCTCACCCAACCCGTGCTCTGCACAGCGCTACTGTGTGGACCGCGGCAATAGCTACACCTGCGAGTGTCCCCACGGCTACGTCGGCGATGAGTGTCACCTGCCTGCTAAATCGGTAAATGTCGATTCCTACATCTAAAAAGGCTCATCAAATCAATGGTCAAGCCTCGTACTGCACAATAACTACCTACTATGTTTTACAGTATCAAAGGCGATGAGTTATTAATTATACGTAAGTAAAGTATCATTATATACCTAAGTTGGTAACAAAATATGGACACGGTAGGTAACTCACGTACAAGTATTTGAATTTTTTTTTAAGGAATGCTCCTAAACATCACCCCTATATCTATCATTATTCATTAGTATCAATTTGGGCCCAATCGGCTTATACGAGCCCCGATGCATATGTTCTCGTCCAGTTAGACAGTTTTTCGAGATTATCCCGTTCATTCGGGGGAAAAGGTTTAGAGACAAAACCTTCACTATTCAATAGTAGTACTAAAATAGTTTCTTTGAGTATAAAATATTTGGACTTAATAAATCAGAATAAAAAAAAACTATTTTACGAGAGGTATTTTTTTAAATTTTTTCCACAATTTTTAATTTTGTAAATAATCAATGAATGTAAAGAACGCCATTAATATTAAAGACGACATGGTACACCTGATGCACTGCGAATTTTGCGTCAAGCTTATAAGTGCGGAATTACGGTGGTGAACGAAAATATAATTTAGACACTGGTTTGTTAAAATCGATTTATTAAACAACAAAAGCGTACTTCAGATTGTTGTGTCTCTTGAAATGTAGTACATTAATCGTGACTAACGTTCATACAATTTATCATTAGCATAATGTGATCATTTTTAAAATATTCAAAAATTTGTAAAAATTGTTTCGAAATTGACGAACTCCACTGCATCGGGGCTCGTAATTCTAGGGTTCCTTTTAAGACCTCACTAAACAAGATGCGCTTTTGAGTAATAAAGGTACAAGTGCGAAAAAAATGGAGTTCAAAACGAGCGGCTGACTATAAGTTAAAACAGTATTTTCAGTATAAACGGTGCTTTTTACGCACTACAGCTAGTTCTAAAAAACCATCGTAGTATACAAGTGCGACAGGAAACTTCAAAGAATTTAAATAAATATGGAACTTCATAGCTCTTACAAATACTATCTGTTACAGGCATGCGACAATAACCCGTGTGCGCACGGCGGTACGTGCTGGAGCGGCGTGGATTCGTTTTACTGCTCCTGCCGACCCGGTTACACCGGAAAATTGTGTGAAGGTACAGATATTACATAATATGCTTTTCACACCACCTCGTCTATATGAATACGGGTCTTTTCTTCCCTGCAAGGAGGGATCAAAGTGGCACTTTTCTGTACGAGGACTTTTTATTGCCAGCCTGAAAGTAGGTAACAATGAAATATGAAAATATATAACACGCATATAATCGATTACTATTTCTTCAGAATCCATTATGTACATAAATATAAAAATATATAATTAACTATTATTTTTCGTATAGGTGGTGTGAAAAGCAGTATGTATCAAAATTATTTTCAAATAATTATGGCGACGGATGCCTATACGAATACAAGCAAAATTATTTTTTAAGTTTCAAACGTAAAATGTTTTCTTGAAGTACCTATACTTATAAATCGTAGTTTGTATTTGATTCCATTCCAACTCCGTTCTTATCTAAATTTACTAATATTTGCTAGACGTCCCATATATATCTACTCGACGTATAGTTCGAGAAATATAAATTGAATGTTTATTTTTACTATAACGTAGGTAGACAGTTACCAATTTATATTTCACGAACTATACAAGTTCATATTACGGCGAATTATCTACACATGGATCCGGGTTTGTCTTATACTTATTGCTTTCACAATTGAAGAAAGTTGAAATAAATATGGAGCAGCTATTTATTTGGTTTAGCCTGTTAAGTTTCACATAAGACGTTCCCATCTTACCAACCCTTACTGTCTACTTCCAGAGGACTTCATCTTGGAGTCGGTGGTGCGCGGCGAGGTGATCAGCTCTGAGTCGCGCGGAGACGGCGGAGGAGCGGTGCGCGAGGTCCGCATGCCGCTCGGCCTGTACCACGATCGGCTGCACAACGTATACATCGCAGCTGGCACGCTCGGTGCCGCTATAGCCATTGTGGGCGTTGTGGTGAGTTCACATACAATATAGCAGCAGCATTATTTAATGCACGTGTCGTTTGGCCGGTAGGTACAGCTACGAAGGGCAGCAAAATCTAGATATAGCCATTGTGGGCGTCGTGGTGAATTAACACACAACACACTTGCAGCATCAGTGTAGCTTTCAGGACGCATGCCGCTCGGCCGGTACCACGATCGGCTGCACAACGTATACATCGCAGCTGGCACGCTCGGTGCCGCTATAGCCATTGTGGGCGTTGTGGTGAGTTCACATACAATATAGCAGCAGCATTATTTAATGCACGTGTCGTTTGGCCGGTAGGTACAGCTACGAAGGGCAGCAAAATCTAGATATAGCCATTGTGGGCGTCGTGGTGAATTCACACACAACACACTTGCAGCATCAGTGTAGCTTTCAGGACGCATGCCGCTCGGCCTGTACCACGATCGGCTGCACAACGTATACATCGCAGCTGGCACGCTCGGTGCCGCTATAGCCATTGTGGGCGTTGTGGTGAGTTCACATACATCACACCTGCAGCATCAGTGTAGCTTTCAGGACGCATGCCGCTCGGCCTGTACCACGATCGGCTGCACAACGTATACATCGCAGCTGGCACGCTCGGTGCCGCTATAGCCATTGTGGGCGTTGTGGTGAGTTCACATACATCACACCTGCAGCATCAGTGTAGCTTTCAGGACGCATGCCGCTCGGCCTGTACCACGATCGGCTGCACAACGTATACATCGCAGCTGGCACGCTCGGTGCCGCTATAGCCATTGTGGGCATTGTGGTGAGTTGACATACAATGTACTAGCAGCAGCATTATTAGTGCACGTGTCGTTTGGCTGGTATGTACCTTACAGCTACGCAGGACAGCAAAATGTAGGTATATAGCCATGGACACGCTTGGTGTCACAATCGCCATCGTAGGTAGGTCAGTTCACACATCACACATGACACCCTTGCAATAGTAGCTTGCAGGACCATCCACTATATTCAAACGGAATAGAGTGTAAATGTGGCAGAATACATTTAAAATAAAAATTATCTATACATTTCAAGACAGAACAGTAGTTGTATGGTAAGTACAGCAGCGGTGCAACAGCATCTACGCCTTTTAATAACGACGTAGGTATACAGATGCTGCACGCTCGGCATTATTTATAAAATTGATTTGCCAGATAATTCTAATCAACGTTATAAATGAAAAACTTAAGAAAGTTACCTGTTGTATGTGTTAGTGACGAGTTCGAATAGAGAACACATATTTAAAATTAGTAACACAAACAAAACAAACGCCTATTCGAACACCTCACTTACACATACAACTGGAGATTTTCTTACGTTTTTTACCTATACACCTAAGGGCATTTCTCCAAGCGTTTTAACCGCCGTGACTTCGATGGCAGCCTTATCACACAAATCCCGTGAGAGATGCAAGAACTTTTGGATGTATTGGTAGACGTAGTTGACAACTACCAAGATATCCAAAAAATATATGAGATATCCGTGGAAATCGGGTAATAATGTTGCCATCGGGTAATAAAGTCACAGCGGTTGAAATGCTCGGAGAAATGCCCATAATTGTATCGTTGGCATTACAGGTGACAGCGTGCCACTGCCGCGTGAACAAGACGTACTCGCGGCTGCTGTCGCGGCTGGCGCGCGCGCCTGCGCCGGCGCCGCACTGGCTGCACGACAAGCGCGCGCCCGCGCCGCCGCCCGCGCTCGACACCACCGACATGTACTACACGCTCGACTTCAGCGACAGCCAGAGCTCCCCCCTCATACAATAGCAATCACTCATGAACTGCTCCGATGGGGAACGGTTCAAGATTCAAATCTAAAGGTAGATCGATGTCGAGCGCGGAATCGTGAGCTATTTTGTTAACATTGCCGACTTATAGACATCAATGAAGTAGTATTTACGTCTGACGAAAATGGGTCAACTTTGTCCAAGCGGGCCACAAACGATCAGTTTCAACTGTTCAGTCCAACTTTTCAGTTAAAACTTACGTGTGTAGGCAAATCTTTAAACGTTGCAGTTGAAATGATGATCTAATCAAAATTTCATTAGATTATTTTTAACTGAACTGGATGCTTAGCCAAGTTGCCAATCGCTAGCGCTTAATCGTCAATCGCGGCTAACTGTCTTTGTCGCTCTAATATGAAAGAGTGACAGAGAGGGAAAACTACGATACGCTACTAAGAGCTAGCGCTTGGCAACTTGGCTAAGCATCCAGTTTTAAAACTGATCGTCTGTAGCCCGCTTTTTATGTAGAGGTACATACGTCAGACTCGGACAGAATGACATGTAGGTATTCAATTATTCCAAATCAATGGCTTTCAATTCATTCCATTTGGGCCTGATTACGTGATAACACCTGTATTTCAATGGTTATTGAGCTTTTTCATTCTCAAGCTTATATTATATACATAATGGACATACAAAATTCTTTATTTGGTATTGTGCACACCGTAATGAGGGCATGTGGAATATTGGTATCTATAGATACCTAGATAAAAATAGCTTGCAAGACAATGATAAGCCCGTAAAAAATTTAAGGCAGGAAAATAAGGAGCATGTCGTAGCATCGATCTACGAGCTACGGCGTAGCACTCGTAGCACCTGCCGATGATACCATGAATATGATTATGTATATTGTTGACGCACAGTATCTAAACAATAGAAAAGTGATACTTTAACCTGCCCTATGATATGATCTACATGTACGATATAGCAATATAAACCTCTCCATACAAATACCAATGTGATTGCTAGAGCTGAAGTAATTTATACGTAATGTACGTAGGTAAGCTTAGTGATCTCTATTTTGCATATTATGTGAATATTGTTGAACTAAATGGTTATATGTAAAGGAATGTTAAAGTCTGTGGCAGTTAGATAGATTTAAATAATGATAAGATTTTTGTGGATTGTAACTACGCAATCGATATGATTTGTATGTATTTTAAAAGTTAATGTATCTACTACGTAATTTCGATAATAGGACCGCAATCGGAAAGTATTAACTACCAATTGTGTATGCCATTTTTTAGTAATTTGCTCCAGTAATGGAAGAGCTATAATACTTTTATAATGACTGGGCTTATTATCCAGTTCCCCTTGCGTAACACGCAGTAAGGTTCAAAATGTATTTTTAAATGTAATAGAAGTTGGGCTTATGACAATTAAACGGATGTTTATGTATGTTAATTATAACACAACACAATGTAACTCACTGGAGTGGTTGACACGTAGAGACAAATTTATCTTTTATAAACATTCCTTCAATTGTGTTTTAGACATCATTTTACCGATCATTAAGAAGATAGGGGCATTTCAACTGTAGTCCTCAAAATTGTAAGAATGTAGTAAATATTTGAGACTACCCAAAAACTAGTAAACTTAACATCAGATGTATATGGTATGTGTTAGATTTTACCCATAATTATTACGTTGTTAAATACAAATATTTGGACGGATAGATACTAGTTATATACAGGGTGATTTTGAGGTCATAAGCGGGAATGAACGTGACATTACAGGTACGGTCACGCTGAGCAACTTTCACTACGGAGATAGTCAAGAAATCATGAACAATAAACTCCGAATTACGAGTTAAGTATCAATTAAGTCATAATTAAGAGTTTTTCTATGCAATTTCTCGGTGTCACTACGTAGCTAGTGTTTACTCCTGCTCATGACTCTAGAATCATTCTGTATATGTTCCTTCATGTTCGTAAGTATTTGTTAGTTATATTTTAACTATGCGTTAATTATGGTAGATTTGTAAAGTGGTAGACTAGTAAACAAACAAGAATAAAAGTAACCTTGCGTAGAAACATTGCGTAATATCGACACGAACACCTGGTCATAATTAAGTAACATGTAAAATTCGAGTACCTAAACAAATAATTTTAACTTAGGAATCTCAAGTAACGTTCTAGATCAGATAATTGGTTTGACTGAAAATAAACTGCCGCAATGAAAAAGTTACACATTGAGAAGGATATTTTGTTAAAAAATTTAGTTTTCCCCACCAAGTGCCTATTGATTTGCCAAAAATGCTTATCTTAAATCCTAGATTTAACATTGGATAGTTTCTCTCCCGTCGTTCTCTAGATAGTTATGAAACATAGCAACGTCGTAATATTCGTAAGTAATAGTTGAACATGGCGTGTTTAAGAATTTGACTGATCTTCAAATTAGATATTTTCCGACTATCTTTATCTCGCTTTCGATGTCCCGGTTAACCAGTTAGAGTATCTGCTGGTTAAGTAGTTAGCTGCCAAATATCTACCTACGCTAAAAAAATCGTTCAGCACCTATGTTAGCCAATTGGGTGTCTTGAAGTTCTTTGAAGAGCTTAATTTTGTATGTTTCATTAATATGTTTCGGTTGATGTCATTACTGTAGGTATTCTTTATAATTTACGGTTTCCGTAAATATGTTTCTGAATATTTATCACTTTCATACATGTATTGATATTGTAGCTTACCGAAGAGTAAGTTAAGTAGTTTGTCGGAATCATGATTTGCACTCATAATTTAAACTAAATCGGGATTTAATAGTGAACCCTTACAAATTGATATTTGCGGTGTGATGTTCTGCCCATGGTCGCAACGCAGATTGATGACAAATTAATTAGACCTGTCGTTACTTGGCTTACACTCATCACTGACAACATCGAATGGCTTGATGATTGATGTTTCACCACGCTCACATTTGCTAATCATTGGATTACATACAGATTGAAATTCCGGTCTTCCTGATATCATTAACTTCGCGACCCGAAACACTTTATGCAAGATCGGTCGAGAGGAATTTTCTGTTGGAATACTCGATCTAACTAACAGTTAGGTCCCTATTCCAGCAAATGTTTTGCTATTGAAGTTTTGTTCACGTGTGCGCGATTTAATCTCGATTTAGTTTACAATGTAACCTACTTAAACTCATGGATTAAATTTCATATATGTGATGTCATGTAAGACATGTATACAGTATGTATCACCTTGTAGAGCAAAGAAAGAAACCCATTAATGTTTAGACTATATTAAACAACTTTTACTATGGGGCCAAACCCGAATTCACGAAAAAAATGTTGACAGTTTCATACATTTTGATTGCGTGATCATGAACACGTTGTATGGGAGAGTAATTTTTTTTTCCGCGGTTTCGAGTTTGGCCCCATAGTAAAAGTTGTTTAGTATGATCTAAATATTAATAGGTTTCTTTCTTTGCTCTACGAGGTGATACATACTGTATAATACATGCATACAAACTCCGGTTGAAATGGAAATTGTGAAATGGCACAAATGTCACAATACAGATTTTGTTAGCCTAATGTTAGATGTTTTACATCCTTGCTTCTCTATTAATATACTTGCCATTAAGGTTAAAGAGGAAATATGTAATTACTTATGTATATTAAATTTGTAGTAATTAATATTGGTTTTAGTATTACAAAATGAATACGTATTTTGTTATGACTTATGGATAACGATGAGATTTGCGTATATGTGTCTCATAAGTCTTACATTAATTCGCATAAAAAAATAAAGTAAGTTACAGGTGTAGTGAGAAATTACTTGCCTTCGGAAACGTTCGTAAACACACGCTGTTTCAGGCAGTGTCACCGAGTCTGACTGAAGTAGCATGACAGCTATTACTGTCAGTCTCAGTGAGATAGACTGAAACAGCATGACGTTGACGAACGTTTCCGAAGGCAAGTCATTTCTCACTACATCTGTACTGTAATTCAGTTTAAAGACCCATCATCTGCCTTTTTCAGTCTACTGCTGGACATAGTCCTCTCCTATTATCAATTGTGTATGGGCGCATTAGAAGGTACTGTATATAAGTACCTAATCGCCACGTTTGGCAAGCGGGTTGGCGATCGCAGACGTGTGCCTACTATGACGATGCTGCTAACCCATCATCAATTTTCAATAAGCGAATGGTCAGAGACACTTTAATCCCTTACTCGACTCTTACGACACCCACGGGAAGAGTTGGGATGGTGACAAATGTACTTTTACTGCTGTCACCTTGTGGAGGTAGTTTTAAACACCGTAAAAATATAAAAGGCAGGTAACAACATAGTGTATGCTAAGTTGTAGTACTTACGGTACATTCTTTATCTATCTCTAAAATTAACTAGATATTCGTAACGATGCTTTCGTGATCAATGTAATACATAAAAATACCTTGTGCTTTGTGTGACAAATTCTGGTATTTACCAAATTATTGTTAACTTAAGGCTCCATTAAATGTGGATGGTCCCAATATACCAATACTGTATTAAATATGTCTTTGACTACGTCTCCTTTTAGTATTTTCAGCCCTGCATGCGAATGAAAAATTAAACACAGTTAATGTTTTGAAGAAAAACATTTTTATTTAGATTATAAACTTTGATAAAAATAATTATATTAATAATATTTTATGACAACTTACAAATATTCATATAAAAGAATAACGTAACATCTATTCAATTTAATCTTAAGTACAGTAGAATTTAATAACGAAAATGTGCTAACACTTTCGGGGTGTGTTTAACTAGTGTGACTAAACTCTCGCCGGCGACACGGGCAGCCGCGACTCGCCCTGGTTCGGGCCCAACTCGACCACCCGACTACCCGACCATCCGACCACCCGACCACCGACCACTGATCCGACATTGCACAACTCTGGCGGCCGCGGCGGCCGGTGTCGCGCCGCGCTAGCCATTTAACTACTAACTGCTTCACGTATTTATTGCTACTGACGTTTGTGACTTATGACGAGATTCAGAATCACGATCTAACATCAATGTAAGTAAATATTAAAGCTGCACGATTAAAATAATAAGAACATAAATAAACATTACGTGAATACGTATAAGTAGGTATAATAACAATGTCGTTATAGTCCGCCCCACTCGAGCGCAGACTTTGAGCAATACGCGTAACCATATAAAATTTATAGCGAATCGAGATACTTCGATCCTGTTTACGTAAGCAGTGGATAAACATTAACGAGTGTCTTTTACATACGTACGTATCTTCGAATATAATATGAAATGCAGATATATTATAAGTGTTACGCGAAGGGCCAGCGTAGTCGCAACCCTACTGCAATAACATGGAAGAAACGAGATAGGAGTAAAGAAATAGAAAAGTATCAATAACATTATCTTAATTAAAATTCGATGTACATATATCTGCAATTCGTGGGACAATAAAACGAATTATATTTAATAATCTATAACTAACATCATTAAGTACTCTAAATTACGTCATAATATGGCAGTTAATCGAACCGTCCGCACTAGGCACTTCTCTTAATAACTCTTGGGCATGTCCAAGACAGATCCTTTTAGGAAACAGAACCTGGTTCTGAATTTTGAATATAATCGGTGGAGAAACTTAATACATAATTTGATTTTGAGAGTCATCCATTAGGTACTTTACCTAATGCTAACACAATCGCAGTTACCAAACTTAAGCTTTGAATAATTCATTGACCAAATTATTTTATCAATTTTAACTGTTATCTTAGGCAAAGCCCATATGTTTAGCAACCAGCGAAATGTAATATTATAGATTGTTAATTGAAAAGCGTATACGAGTATGCCGCTAGACTGGGAACGTGTTAAACATATGCATGTTTATCATACTATACGACTCGTAAACAGCTACTATGTAAGTATGTGATTGCTTAAGTTGGAACGAAACGACCACTCGCTGGCATGTAAGGCGCAATTAAATTTGTAATTCATTGATGAGTACATGGGAATGTATATTTACATATAATCTGCACCGGTTTGTCTATCAATCACGTATAATAGAAAAGCATAATCAATACATTCAAACGATAACTTTGGATATGAATTAAAAATGGCTCGGCAAAATACCGTCATTAGGTACATGGTAAAGTCTTGGACACAGCATACATTTTTCCTTAATCTAAATTGTTGTCATGGCCCGATAACTTAAGTATCGACATTTGTTTATAATAACAAAATCTATTATCAATAATACCTTAAATTATACACAAACCACTCCCACAGATGATAATGAAATTGTATTTCGAACGGACTCCTTCTTTGTGACTATGTTACAATGACTAAGTAGATATGTATTTTATCCTTTCCCTTTTGAAATAAGTAACGGAACTTTTAATGGAAACGATAATCGAACAAATTTGGTACTGTTAATTACTTCCACATCGATTTGAAAAAGTTGGGTCACTAAAATCTAAATTGTGTTTATGTGAAATGTTAAAATGGAATAAATAGATAGGAATATTTCAGGTTTAAAAAAATAAATAAGGACGTGGTCTACAATATGAGAGTTAATGATGGAAGTAATGAACATTCAATCTATTGGATCCTAAAGCTAGAGTCACCATTACTAAATGAATGAATTGAGCGAGCTTATAAAGCAAACTTACGTTTATAAAACTTAACAAAGTGGATGGCATTTAATTTGACTTAACTCACTTACATTAATTATTATGACAAAGGCACTTTATGCTTTAACTTCGAGTAGATAGTATAATATCTACTAATACATAATGTTTTGTGACAAGAATTTCTTACTTTATCATCATGGCAAGATTCGAAGGTACCTGTTGAAACGTTAACTACATACATCTAGTATGATAACCGAGTGAATGGCACACACGTTTTAATCAGCAACAGATATTCATTTACAAATTACACATTTATAACTAATATAGTCAGAATGAAACTAATTTCTTCATATTAGAGATATGAGTTTCTCTGCCATCGTCGTACCGCAACAAAAATAAATTCTAGCGTGGTCGATATTTACAATGCGGTCCCACACACGGGAGTCGTGCCACGACAACCACCATGATATTTTTTGTGACAGTAAGTTTTAGTAAAACGAAGCTACGGTGATGAATCGCTTATAAGTAAATTTCAATGTGAGATCGACACTTTGAGAAAACGTTATATCTCTTTTTCTCATAATGAGTGTAACATGTGACGGGGGACTGTAAGAATCACTGTCCAGAGCGTAGTCGCCACGCGATTGAGAGTCTCTGAGCCGACGGCGGCGGCGGCGGCGGCGGGCGGCGCTAGTGGTCCAGCGGCAGCTCCACGAACGTGATGTCGTACAGCGGCTCGTCGTCCGCGGCGCCCGCCGGCCGCACCTCCAGCAAGAACAAGTCCTCGTTGCAGTAGTAAGCTAGCATTTCATCGTCAATTTTGGCCGTAATCCTGCAAATAACATTTTGGTTAAACGCTGACAAACTGAGCGGGCGCTAGGAGTCATTCTTAAGGAATGCGACAGTAAATGACTAATGTATTTTGTAACATTAAGATTTGCAAATGCATGCAACAATTTACACATCAATTAAGCCTATTAAAAAAGTCATTAAGTGTCAAGAATCATTGGATTCGTCAGCATTGCGTAATTTACCCATAATTAAATTAGTTGGGTAATGCTATTAAGTCGTTAGAGTGCTCAGTTTATTAATTTAGTGCAAGTGCTCACCATTATTGCAATATAAATTAGGTTTCGGGGCTAGGTGTTGTTGATGTTCTGAGGGAAATGATACCAATTCATGTGCATCTCAACAATTGCATTGGTTATTTTGAAAACCACCAAAGTCATGCACAAATTTGATTGCGACCTTGGTTGTTTTCGGATCAAACGATCAAATTAGGGGTATAATTATTCGAAGAAGCGTTGCAAGTTAGTGGCGCGCCCGGGGCAAGCGATGCTAGCGCGTGGCGGCCGGGAGTGTGAGACACGTCACAAAGACTACTATCTAAGGCCAATGAAAACCACTTACCCTTTCTTGTTCTTTCGATAAAGATTATTAATTGCCGAACTTGAAATTTTGTACTTATTCTCAATCTGAAAATAAGCAAAAAACAAACGATTACAAACGGGCCTTTGTTTTTTGAACCGAGACGTCTCGTCTGACGGAACCGGTGGAGTGGTTTCACAACGAGAATGATTCGCGCGAGTTCTGGCGACGTGGTCCGGTGCGGCCGCGCGGGTGTTAATTACAACATGCAGTTATGATGACGTGTGTATTGTATTAGACGGGGTTATGAAGCGCCACATCGGTTACAGCGGCGCCGCGGGCGAGGGCCGCGCGTTGCGGGGCCATGGCCCGAGGCGCGGACGAAGCGTCTCGATTACATTGGAATATAATTTTGAATATTGGTCACGTTAACGAATGTGGAGATAGCGAGAAAGCACACACAACAAGTCGATCTCGCTTTCTCACGTTCTGCGGTTAGCCGACATCACCAAGGTTATTGCCGTGCTGCCGTTCGAGCGGCAGCCGAGGCACGCCGCGTTGACGAGCCCAGGTCAACATGGCGAGCCAATGAGGCAAGCGTGTGCAAAAATAAAGTGGAAAAACAATACACGTATTTGAATTTCGTTTTTATTGTAAACAATTGAATCTGTGAGAAAATAAATAAGTATTAAATAGTTGATATTTTTCAAACAAAATAAAAAAAAAAAACGCCATGTACCATTAGTTTTAATTCAATTATCTGGAATTTCTTTCAGGAATAGAGTTTACAACGTAATATACTTTTTTAAATAAATTGATAATCTGCATTGACATTGATGGTTACTAAAACATTAAAGTAGCACGGTATTTCGAGTTGATCGTAGCACGTATATCGTTTTTACCACAGTGATCGTAGAACCGCTAGTTTACTAGTACTCACCGCGTGCAAGAGTCCCTGCGTGGTGGGCGGCGCGACGTGCAGCGGCGTGTAAACGTCATCCGTGTCTTGCCGCACGTACAGCATCACGCGTTCGCTGAGCGGCGGCGTGCCCGTGCGCGCGCGCTTGCCCAGCACGCCTTCGAGCTCTAGCGTGTCCTTGCGGTCGCCGTACGGCGACAGGCTGCCCACCTCCGACCGGTACCTAAAATAAATAAATAAATATCTTGGGACATCTTACACAAATCGACCTGTATGCTTAGCACATGATTGGCGCGACAGTATCTCGCCGCGAGATAGTCTATCCGTCCCTCTTTTGTTAATATAGCTACTGAAGTACGGGAGATCTGTCTCGCGGCGACATACTGTCGCACCAATCATGTGCTAAGCCTGATAGTCTCACGGTAAGCTCAATTCATCATCGTCATAAACTTGAGAAATATTCTCTTGTCGGTGGAGTAACTGCCCTCTCTATCTTGTGCTAGCACTTTAACATTTTGATACGACACCACCTCCGCTCTTTCCATCACTTGGTCCATGTAGCTTTGTCTTGGTCTATCTCTACCTCTCCTACCTTCTCATCATGCCCTCAAAGATGGTTTTGAAGAAATGGTCGTGTCGAATCAAATGTCCTTAAAGCTCAATTAAGGCTTGTGATTACCCACATCACCAAGCGACGATATATTTTTATATAATAGATAAGTACATAAAGATACTTAAATACATAGACAGCCATGACTAAGGAACAACTATTTTGTGTATATATAAACAAATAATATCCTCGCCGGGATGTAAACCCGGAACCTCCAGCTTCGCAGGCAGGGTCACTACCAACTAGGCTTCTGAGGCCGACTAGAACCTGGAGTTATATCACACATCACATCATCAGCCACTGCTGGACACAGACCTATTACCAATGCATATGGATCATTAGGAGGTAAATGCCCAATGGCCACGCTGAGTAAGCGGGTTGGCGATCGTAGTATTGTGTCCACTATGACACGCTATTGCCTATCATGAATCTTCAATAAATTAATAGCCAGTGACACTTCAATCCCTTAGTCTAAAGTTACATGTCTCAGTTTCTAAACATTAATGACACTAGAGTAATGTACAACACATGTATTTTGCTTTATCTTAGTAACAATACGAGCATACATTTATTTCTGAGTATTTGTCGTACAAAACTACAGAAATGATTTGAAATTTGATTAAAAGTTAGTTACAAACAAGTTATAATAATTTGCCCAATAATCGGTGCTACAATCGCTTAGTGTTAGCATTACATAGGCTTTATCTATCCATGATATTACGGGCTTTGACCTATTCAAATTCCCGGTAATTTGAGATATCAATAATTTGGCACTGACTTTAACTAATAACCGATATGACATTTTAAACAAATGGGGTTTATCTGACATCAATTTGATTAATAAGCTCTTTGTGTACTTGGTATCACAATGAATTCATAAGTATAATCTTGCGTCATGGGTATTGTAGTATCATGTTTCGTGATCGATTGAATAATCAATTTACCTAGTGTAAGAAGTCGAAAATTTGCATTATTATGTAGGTACCAATGTGTTATATCAGATGCATTGATTAGCGTGATGGCACGCAATAAATATTTTTAAAATAAAACTGGCATTTTAGCAAAAAAACACTCTAATCATTCGACTATTAGGGTTGTGCATGAAGAAAAGTGAAATTATGTATTGTGCATGGTAGGTTACTCACGCTGGTGCATCAGGCGGGAAGTGATTGTGGAACTTGAGCGCCGGCGCCTGTGGTTTGGCGGCGTGCAGTAGGAACGGCGACGCGCCCTTTAGGTGCGCCTCCGCCAGCGCCGACTCGTCGTGCCCGTAGAACCCTTGGATGTCCATTCCCGTCAACTTGTCGATGTCCTCTGCAGGGCTGAACAACACCGGCGGCTTGGCCAGGTCGGCCATCGTATAAAATTCGCTCCGCTCCGTCACTGGGTGGTAAATCTCGTCCAGCTTCTTTCTATTCGTAGCAGACATTTTTCTTTTAGCTGCTCTTCTTTCTTCATCCCGCGTTTTTCTTTCCGCTCCCTATAAATTGAAATAATCACATTGCAATACGATTGAAGGTATTTTATTAATTCTATTAAAGTCTTCATTATATGATTGAGGTTTTACCTTGTCACAAAAAACTTTGATTTGGCAGTATCCTCTGTGATACACTTGTGTGTCGCGGGGGTCTTCAAACGTGTCGATTTGGATGTGTAACGGTAAGCCCTGAAACGAAATTAAAACTTGATACAGAAAATTGTTTTTAACTGCGTGCCCACACAATTCGTTCATATTTTCATGTCTGGGTGCTTAGCCAAGTTGCCAATCGCTAGCGCTTAATCGTCAGTCGCAAACGAAAGGCAGCTAACTGTCTTTGTCGCACTAATATGAAAGAGTGACAGAGAGGGAAAACTACGCTACGTTACCAAGCGCTAGCGATTGGCAACTTGGCTAAGCATCCTGATATGTAAACGTAAACCATTACATTCGTATACCTATACCTACGTTCTAAAGATTATCTAATAATCTACCTATGACGCAATTTCACGCTTCGCGTCTCACAACATACGCGTATTGTAACAAAAAATTGTTTTAATGAACCATAAGGGATAATTACGTTAAATTTACGAATAAGGAAAAATATGCACGTCTGAATCGAATCGCGTTAAAACGTCTTAATTGTAGTGGCTCGAGGTCGGCGCACGTCACCGCCGCGGCATGTTATATCTAGCTTTCTTGGCAGTTTTTACAACATGTAACTGTAACCCCGATATACCGAACTACAGTGAACAAATCAAGGGTACGTCTACAATAGTTCTCGTGAGGCGAGTGATTATGACTTTGTGACTAAGTGTGATGAGAATGTCTGAGCAGGATGGAAATCCAGAGGCTAGTTTAAGTTATTATTTTGGATTCTAGCTGGTTGTGAACAACCGCACAATTCAGCTTCCATATTTGATCGATATTCCTAAAATCCTGCGATCTAAAAACACTTATATTTAGATTCGTATGTTGCTAAATTTTTGATCTATATTCTGTTATGAATATATATATAACACATTTAAATATGATGGGATTATGACATAATATTCGATATTCTCTGGATTATTATTGAACTTGATGATTATGAAGTGTGTATAATAATTATGCCAATAACGTAAATACCTACGTATCACTGAGAATTCATAAAGTTATAAAACGCACGACATACTTAGTGATTATTTCATACGTAAATAACAAGTACTAAAGTATATATATATATACACAATTTTGACAAATCACAAAGTATGCTTTAAATGTTATAAATAAATATAAAGTACAACGTAATCTATACGAAATATGAGGATTCATAATATACATTCAATGAAAATTCAAAATACCTTGACTCCTTTTTGACTGCTAAAGTCTGTGCTGAGACACTGGACGGCAATGTTGATCTGAAATAAAAAAAAAACCATGAGAGTGGCCTGCGTATAATGATGTTAGATTCTCATTATGCTGATAACACAGGCGATGTAAACAGCACACATCCTGACCGCAATGACAGGCGCCAGTGGTGTCAGACTAGGACATGAGAGCCGCCCGTCACTAATGGAATTCTATAAAAAATATAAAGTAACTGGGAATTTCTCAATGAAATATTGGCGATGTTGGTAGTACCCAGTGTTGCGTTAGGGTTATTATAGCGTAGCAGGTAGCTAAAGGCGTTGCTGCTGGCTGGTCTACGTTGCTCATTACCGCCGTCTATGCAAATGACCCCCTGCGTTTTTACTCGCCGCCACCGCCACCGATCACTGTCCGAACGCATATTATCTGTCGCTAACAACTCGCATCCGCTGTGGTTTCACCCAACAATAAATAATTACGGATATTGGTAACTGACTACTAAGTAATTTACGGCAATAAAAGAAACCAAGAAAAACAAAAAGCTCACACATGAGTTTATTGACATACCGCAGTAATCCTGCAAAACGGCCGGCACTTACTCGCAAATGAAATGGCTCATTCGAATCAAGATTTCCAGAAAAGTTAAAAGATTGACTAGTAATGTATATGGGAATTGAATTTCACTTTCTTATAATTGCAATATTATCGCCCGTTGTTACTCCAGGGAGTGTCTAATTTCTGCTGTGACAATACTACGAATACCCATTAGCCCATCACAGATCGCATGCTTCAACATAATAAGTATGAAGATATTTAACATTAAGTACTAATAACCACAATATCGACATTGTATAAATGCAATTAAAAAAGGGACCGTTGTGTTTATTATTCAATAATTTAATGAGTGCGATCGCGGCGCGGCGGGTTGTGGCCGCAGCCTGCGTTCTCATGCGGACGCCTGCAGATTTTTTTGCTTCATTTAGTCATTATTCGACCAAATAAGGTTGCGGGATTCTATTTAATTACACTGTAATATGTGTATAATAATATCATGAGCAGTTTTTAATGATGCCCCATAATGAGAATTACACGAATAAATAGTACAGTACTCTTGGCTTTCTGAGTGTGCTTTAATTTCGATGTGCATAATACCAACTCCCTATTATATCGTCGTATATCATCGTATTGTCACGTGGTCATACCAAATAGCCAAAGTGATTATACGTATAATAACCCCCTTAATCATAAATATCTGCTAACTTAGCGGATCGATCAGTATTGTTTGTTTCTTTTTCTTTCGGTCTTATCAATATGTTTACAATATCGAAAAAGACAATACTTCTCGGCTTGCTAAGTTAGGCGACGTTTATGAATAACAGGGCAATTCTTAACACGGGGAACAAATAATAATGTGTGAGAATTATGAACTTACCTTAGCTGCACTCTCAAGCGGATTCCAGTAGATGGCGATGGCGTTGTGCGACACCTCCTCGATGCAGCCCGCCAGTCCGATGCTGTTTTTCGTGTCTGCAACAAGACCACGCATTTATCAACCCGGGCCGCAGTAATGACGAAGCAGATTTCGATTAAGATATCAACCGTACAATACGTCATCGCCGACGGAAATTTATTAGCAGGGCGTGAATAATCACGTGACCTGATAACATCGATTTATCAACGATTGTGAATGTTTCGACAACTGTTATTCCTAGGGTTTATGTAAATTGGCGAAGCCGTCTGATTGCCTCGTCAATTATCCCTTATGTGAATGAATAACGAGTTTTGACGTCGCATTTGATTGTATTGTGCTCTCGGTCAAATCCAATTGAAATGATTGTATTATGGACCTATTATATATAATGGCGTATATCACACAGTCCACGCTGGATTGTTTTTATTCCTAAAACTATATAATGGAATAAATACAAGTTTTAGGTACCTAATTTAATTAACCAGTAACAACAACCTTTCTATTAACTATTTCAAACTGAAGTTTTACTAATTACGAGTACTACCTACGGATATTATATGAAACGTTTTTTTACCGGTTTTAGATACTGGCTTACGAGTAGGTAGGTGTGACCCGTGATAATTAACAAACGATTAGTACCTACAAAATATCTGTATCTACTGCTTGTGTTTAATTAAATATTAAATGTCTAATATTTTTATTTCAAGTAATATTCGACCTAAGGGTTTCGCATTCCAGATTTTTATATTATCAAAGAACTTTATTTACGAGTGTTACAAATAAAGCGATTAAAAAAAATCGACGAGACGCTATATTCTATGAGCACTCTTGCCGGGCATCGAAGGTAAACGACCCATGAGTAGCTGGAGTGACGACTTGAGTGGCAGCCCTGGTCTAGGGCTATGCATTATCGGGCGCGGGGGTGGTTGTTAGTGAGTAATCGGCGTGGCTGATGTGGCGTGGGTGCAGCCCTATCAGCGAGGCAGCGATTTGTGCGGGCGCCGCTCGCCGGTGCCGACGTGTTTATGACGACCGCCGCCCGCCCTCACACGGCCTTATTGTTTTAACTGCCTCCAACAAATTTACGAGTCTGGCTTACGTCCTGCTGTGAACAATACGCCTTCTGTGCTGTCACTCAAAATGCTTCTGTCATATTTTTGAATTTGAAGTTCGTTTTAGGGAATGATGCTGGGAAGAATGTGTTCAAATCAAAACATCTTCCATGTATCTTCCTTATGGATCAGTAAATGTTGCAAACACGTGTAATTAATGTCAGGTAATAATGTTGAAATCAAATTCCCGAAAGTATTTAAGAAGTGAAATAAAGAGTAGGGGGTTATTCCTAAAAATTATACGATACAAAATACGAACTCATGCAAGATGTGGATAAACGTCCAATATTGCTACATTTGCTATAAGCAAAATTTTTATGAAATTCCAATTTAATCATTTGTGTCTTTTTTGTGGACTGCATCTGATAGGCTTCTGAGCAATAAAAGCTGCGAAATAAGATACCAAACCGAAGGCTGTTCAATCTTTTTTTAAACTGCCCAAAACATAAGGTTTGATCGAAGGTACTCGTGGTTTTGAAAATAAATACCTACTACTGTATTACAGACCTTATGTCCGATACTAAAATTATACATTCAAGCGGGTTACTCACGTTGTTGGTGTGTGTGATTGGTTTTAAAAAAGCTCCTCATGTACGGAGCGAAATACGTCGAGCATTTTTGCTGACGCAAAAACCCAGCAGTAACCCGCGTGAAATACAATTTTAGTATTAACGAGTCTCACAAGAGTTTGTGCTTATACATATCTTTCTAAAGTTAGATGAAGGCGGAAGGTTTCGAAAGTGAAGGCATGGATGGGATGTATGGACGTGCCTTCCGCACAGACTCTAGTGATAGATATCCCAGGGGATAGATTTTTAATGTTTTACAAAAGGAACTAAGTATTAGCTCATAATCATAAACAAATCCCATATACCTACGGCCATAAGTTGTTTTTCCCTAAATTAGCTTCGAGATGTTAACAAAATTAATTAGTCGAGATACGACAAAACAAACAGAAAACTATACTGGAAAATTCTTAGTTTTGATCAGTTAAGCGTGGTACAGAGTAGGTGCTTAAGGGTGCTTAAACGAAACCCTGTCAAAAGGAATAACCAAAGACGCTTGGATGCGTTGGACACGCGATACAAGAAGGTATGTAGTAATCGGAGCCGGCATTGTGCGGGTGCGCAGTGCGTTGCGAGCGCCCGAGCTATCCCCCCCTCCCCCCACCTGTCCCTCCAACCCCCTTCGCTTTCACACGCCCGCGCACAGGTGTCCGGTGTCGCCCTTGACGCTGCTCCCGACTCCAAGATCATATAATTTCTGATACATTTGCATATATACAGCTTTTTCGATATCGACTATATAAAGTACAACGTGATTACTATTAACTATACAATGTGGCACAGTTTCCCATTTTTCATGACTTATGACATAATTTTTATATTCGTTTTTGTTTATTAAAATTGTATACTCGATTACTCGTATCAACCAACCTATAAACGTGCCACGACTGTTTTTAAGTTTAAAAATCTTTCTGAAGTTAGAGATTATATCATTGTGTATAATAACACAAACTAAGTAAAAAACAAAACTTAAGTAACATCGAGATAAGCTAAAAAACCTTGACATTAAACTTGGCCCGGCCGCGCGAATTAATGGCTTCCATGTTTTTATTTTCCTTGAGATTTAATTTATGGGCAATACTTCTGACCGCGGCTTTACTCATTACTAATGCCATAGGCACAGCTAAGTAATGTTAGAATATGTAAGGTGTCATATATCAGCAATGCCGATGTTTGCTTGTAATTAATTCTGTCGATGACGCTTGGCGCCTCTGTTGGGCCCCAATACATTGGTTGAGCCGATTAACTTAAGTTTTCTAGCTTCTATAAACTTAATAACATGCCTATAAAAGGACACGCACCTTTTTATTAAATTTATTTACTGATGAGAAGATTTAAATTGATGATGTCAATTTAAATCGAGAATGTTGTGAATTACTTATCCTGTTACGTATAATTATAATTTTCTGCCGTTGATATCCATTATGGTTTTTTATTTGTTTTTTTTTTTATATTTTTAATTTATTTGATAAATTAAAAATGTTTTGTTTTTGCGCGCAGGATAGAAGATAGAGTTACCTATTTGAAATGTGTGGTTTATGAATAAGTAATTTACTTTTTGATTTCGAAACAATATAGGAATTCAAGTAAATTATTTAATCATATTTATTTTATATAAATTGGAAATAAATGAAGGACCGATAAATACAATACTCGCTTACAAAATAAATAAAGAAAGGGCGTGACTAACTAATGCGGATATTGGAGACGGTTCATATTCATAGAAATAAACCAATAATAATATAACGTCGATTCATAACCGAAAGCTAGTACCGAAACTGAATATTGAGTAGACACTTATTGAGAACGGAGATACGAGCTTTACTTTATGTTATGTAGGTAGGTATTTCTCAGATCGAGATTCATGATCTCAGTTTGATCATCCGAAGACAAAATAATCCATTATATGAGTACCATAGTGTGTCAAGCGGAAACTAGTGTAACCAATCAATTTCGATATGATTTTGATATGACAAATGCGCAGTCTAGAATAAAGGTCGACGTAAAGGCACGGTGCGCGGCCGCGGTGCGCAGGCGCCGGCAGCATCACGCAATTAACATGCTAATGAACGCGCCGCGCGATATCATCGCGGTACTTATGTGTCCGCCAGACTATATTGTATCATTCCTTATGCCTCTTCTTTTCGCGTTAGACAACTCAACGCGCATATTTTAAACATAACTGAAGCCATGTTTATATTGTGCCAATAAAATGCCTCGGTGCAATATGTGATTTGAATTTTCTTATCTTAGTAGCAAAGCCAGTTAACTGCTTATAAATAACTTAAATAAGTGGGTAGGCCGAGGTATCGTAGATATATGAAGCTATTCTATTAACTAGTGAAGATGAACTCAAAGATCCATGTTTACATTTAATTAACTGATTTTACTTCTAGAAAGGGTTTAGATCAACGTTTGTTAATAGCGTTTACGATTTCCTGTTACTAAAAGTTCAAAGTAGCAGGAAAGCCCATCGCGTCAAATATCTTTATTGCTGAGATCGTTTTATTCAACCTCACATCGTGGAAACGTTACATTGAGTTTCGTATCTTTAATCTGGTTGTAGCCGTGGAATGCGTCATTATTACTAGGTTTACAGCGGAGGTAATATGAGGCTGGCAGCATTAAGCAAGCGGGCAGTGAGTGATACTTACGCCGCGGCGCCAGGAGACTATGAATAAGTATATTTTTAGCCGGGACGATTGATAGGTTCGCAGAGTGTGGGCCGCGTAAGAGGTACGCCTTATATATGCAAATGTCCTAACGAGATAGTAACGGCGGGAGCGGGCGGCGGGAGGCGAGCGGGAGGTGCGCGGGAGCTGCCCGCAGCACGGTAATTAGACCCTCCTGGCCACGCGAGAGCCACCGCCGACCCTCACGCAACTACTCTCGCATATTTCTGTGTCGCCTCAAGCACGACTGTTTTTGTGCAGGTAGTGCCGTGTCTCCAATTCTTGTACGCGCTACTGTCCGATCTGCCTCTCATAAAAACAAAGAGTCATTGTTTTTAAAATTATCATCTTAATGAGCGCGTAATTACTCTCACTCACGCGATGTGGCGTTTTATGTGCAGAGGAAGTCTGTATATGACTTACCGGCGTCTAGTATCCTTTGTTTGACGGAATGTTGTCTCCCGTGCCAGAACTGCCACGCTTTAATTTCATCTTCAGGTGATTTCTCTTCCCTAAACATCAGCATAACCACACTCTGAAACAAACAACAAAACATATATTATGTATTTATAAATCTGTATAACATAAATACATACCTATTCGATTAGACAAGAAAGTGAACAAAAAATTAAAGTTTATGCGACTACGAAGAATGCCTAGTACGAGTACATAAATTGATACTGAGGGTGGTCATTAGACACACCTGACGCCAAGAAGCTATGCTTTTGCGTAATTTATAGCAAAGTTTTAATGGCGAAAGTGGGCACCGCCACACCGGAGCGCCTAGAGCATTTCGCGAATACGCAAAATGCGATTACCGACGAGCATTCCTGAGCTATTACGTTAAACGAGAGCGATTACGTCGTTGCGACGGGCATCTTAATTTCATACGCATTTAAATCTCCTTTGAAAAAGGCACGTGAAACCTTTCGACCGTTTCCGTTCAGGTGAAAAAGTGAAATATGCTGTTAAGAGATTTCTACAGACGAGTTAGAAAATAAAGTGAAAAAGAAGTGGCTTGCGCGAGGCGTGGTGCCAGACGTGGCCTTATAGGGCTAACGATGAGAAAGCACCTCCGATCGTCGCCTCTGATTGATGGATCGGTGCGACTGCAACGCTCGCCAATGGCTTAGCCGCGCCCTTTTTGTTTGACTACTGAAGCGACGCATGACGCTACCGTGAAAACGCGATTGCTAGACAATTGGCCTGGCTGTAACTGAAGCATCCCATTAATCTTTTATCAATCATAGGGACATAGACATAGCCAACGAAACGTCAGAACATTCCCCGAGATCAACAATGAAACCAACATAATAAAAACAAAACAGAAAACCCAGGATTATTATTAGCACGTTTTCGTCGTTAATTTTTTAAAGAATTATTTTAAAAGTAGCTAAACAAAATATGAAAATTACTAATTTAATCGTAATTAGTGACGTTTTTAATCGGTTAGTAGATATAAAAAAAATGTATGTCAAAGTAGTAACATAGTAGGTATCCATCGTAGCGTTGCTTCTTGATGACTACGAGTATGATGAGGTCACAACGGATTTTTTCCTACGCTGTTCAATGATTAGGTAGGTAGGAGTATGTCAGAATTTTCCAAGATTCCGTAATTATTGGGAATAACCGTAACATTGAAATGTATACCTACGTCAACTCAAAAACCCAAATTCTTTAGCCTCTTTATCTCTAGTTAGGTACTTTAAGTATTATGGAACTAGAGACCTACTCAAAGTCCCTAATAACATAGGCATACCCAATAAGGTCATATTTAGACCCAGATTGCTGAGTATTTCAAGCACACCGCACACATTTTTTTCCATTTCAAACATAACAATGCTTTAGGTCAAATGAATAGTTATTTACGGTTATGTCTCCATTTCTTAAGTGCTAATTCTATACTTATACTTGTGAACAGCTAAATAATATGCCATCGACTATTCTTACTAATTAGTTACCTACACTTACAATGCGGAAGATTACTCGCGTGTACGTATATAAATTCAACATAGGAGCAATAAAAATAGTTTAACTGTAAATCAATGAATTTACGAGTAATTTATGTCAGCGAATAGCTGCGTATGTGTCTATAAGGGGGACACAGGCTTTCTCCGGAGATCGGACTGTGTGTAGTCAACGGCTCCGTGCATACTAATAGATAGCCCATGTATAAAATTGTAACGGTGCATCACCTCTAACCGTCACTGTTCATAAATAAACTTTACCGTACCGCTCTATGAGAATTTCCCCAAAATGGCGCGTATTTCACCTAATCAAATTTATAATACATGCTTATTACTGTTAGCACCAAATAGGTTTACGACCTTAATAATAATATTCAAATCACTTTAAAGTGTTATAATGAAATGTTTAATGTGCCTGTGTTGGCATAACTTTTTACTGGTGACCATAATTTCCTCGTGGTTTTGTTGTAATTGGAGCAATTTTGTTTATTATAAAGCAACTAATAATTAATAAAGTCCCACTAACTAATTTAAGCGCTAGTGCAGCGGTTTACGTAAGTTAGTGCCTATTTTGAAATTGCAATTGATACGAAACAATGTTTGCCAGCTATTGTTGCTTGACAAAGATACATTGAGCTACACAGGTAATTACTGGGTAACTACGACTATCTTAAATATTCCAATTACGCAATTTATCAAAGACAAGTTTTACTCTGATTACATTTACAAGTTCAACTTGCATAAGTTATTACTTTTACAGCTCACTGCAATCTTTTTGCAACATATAAATGCAGTTTAGAAAACATTAAATCAAGATACAGTTTAGCATTATTGTCAACTCAGCTAAGACAACAATCGACAACAAATGAAGATCGATGCGATTAATTTTTAATGTGCACCATTTAATCCTTCGTGAGCATTAAGATTGGTTGCAGCAAGCGTGGGTGACACAGACAGCCCACGTTCGCCATGCCGTTAATTGGATTTTTAATCCATATTGACATTCGGTAAATACGCGGATATTAGGTGTACTATAAACGTACGTAACAAATATTAGTTGACATTTAGTAATACGTAATTTGACAAAGCAAAACATATACCCCTTATTCATAAAAAACTTAGATACGATACATATATTACTTCATTTATGTGTTTCTCCTACCTATCTATGAAATGCAAATTCCGAAGTGAATAATAAAACTAACCGATTAATGGAAGTTTGATGAACGTTTATTCATGAACTAGCGACCCGCCCCGGCTTCGCACGGGTACTATACCTACATAAAAACCTTCCTCTTTAATTACTCTACCTATTAAAATCCGTTGCGTAGTTTTAAAGATTTAAGCGTACAAAGGGACATAGGGACAGAAAAAGTGACTTTATTTTATACCATGTAGTGATAACGGCAATTTGTTTTTAGGGTTCCGTAGTAAACAAGGAATCCTTAAGGTCTAGCCACACACGGGTTCTAGCACGTGGGCGTGTGCGTGTGCGCGGCGTGGTGGTTGTAACGGATGTAAATGTCATATTAGATGGCACACCGCTTGCTTGGCGTGCATGTGCGGGTGACGTGCAAGTGGTGTGGCATCTACAATCACATTTTCACCGCACAACGCGCACGCTAAGGATACACGCACGTGCACATGCTCACGCATCCAGTGTGGCTCAGCCTTTATAGTTTCACGCTGTATGTCTGTCTGTCCGCGACACAACTTATTTGTCAGACACAGCTTAAGCCAGTATACAGTAATCACCGCCCCTAAGGTGCTTAAATACCAAATTTTGTCACTTAGACGTGCATATTTAACTCGGATTAAGTATCCTCTACTTATTGTACGAATTAAGTATTCTGTACTTACGATGACATTCCCGATTTTGTAAGATGGTACATTATCTATTCTTCAAATGTAACTTTTCTTGAACTAGTTCTGTTGTACTGTAAACATTTTTTAGAATAACATTATACTTTTAAACAATTTAGGACTATTACTTGACATATAATGATAATTAATCACTGTCAATATTAATCGAAGAAGAAGTACCTACATTAATACATTATCAAAATTCCAGAGTTGCGAAATTATTTTTAATTGCCTAATATTTACACAAGTCTTCGCCAGTTTCTTAATTTATGGAAAGGTACGAGTATGTGGGTAGGTGATTAATTTTTTTTTCTAGTTGATCTATGTAGGATGTAGGTATCTGATCTTTGAATTAAGAGTTCTTGGGCAAAACTGTCGGATGCGTTTACAGTATATGTACAATGGGGCCTATTTCTCGTACCTTATTAGACTAGTAATATTAGTCCATGGGCTAATATTTTTTACAAGTTTACAAATTTGCGTTTCTCGAAGCCGCTCTAATAAAATATTAGTTATTAGTAACCAACTAATAAATATTAGCTAATATTATTAGACCTAATTTGGTTTTGGTTTCTCGAATACAAAGAAAAATAACTACACTTGTAAAATACACTCATAAAGCTATTAGTTGCCGAAGCTTGGTAAAAAATATTAGTCCAAGCTATTAGCGTGTATTTATCACAGTTAACTAAAGAAAATTATAAAATCTGGACGGATTCGGATGAGAAATAATTAAAATTGTTAATTCCTCCCATTTTTACGTTTATCTATTTAGGTTAACGTGTCCGAAAAGCTTCCAAATAAAATATATCTGCCTATTATACCAATATATTTCTCAAAACCATCAACTTCATATCCATTTTTAATAAATTAAAATATTTTATTTTAACATGATTTAAACTAAACAAACAATTTGCGTTTTACCGCCAATGTTTAAATTTTTTTTTAATTATGTAATAAGGCATGGGTAATACCCCAATCAGCCAAGTTGGACTAATATTTTTTATTAGTTTACCAATATTAGTTACCAGTCTAATAATTATTTTCGAGAAACAGAAAATATTAGGACTTGTAAAATTTTCACTATTAACTAATAACTAATATACTTGTAAACTAATAAGTACGAGAAATAGGCCCCTGAGACATTTTACAATTATTCAATTAAAAAAGATGATGTCTTTTTGCAACTGTGACAATATTGTCATTTCTAGGCACAGAGGAAATCCTTGTCTTCTTCCGTAACTTTCTCTATACCCTAGTATATACTATTATAAAAGACACTAACGCGTTGTGTTATAACTGATTCGTTATATCTGTTAGCTTGTATAAAGATACTAACTATACAATTTTGCCTTATATAAAATATTATTATCAGGTGTGTTTGCCAGTCGAACAGTGATTTTACTCAAAATTTGCTCGTATTCCTTAAAATCTTAAAACGAAAACATATACAGAGCTCTGATTGTTTTTTTTGTTAATTAATGAACCTCCAATTTACGCGGCCGGTTAACCGTGTACACTTCGCAATTAACCAGAGCCAAATTGAGCTTATTAACTTTTTAGTATCGTCGTTCGTTGGCCGGCGCATGTTTCATAAGAGTACAGTTTTGGTTTCTCGGACCAGTTAGCTCCAACTTTTCGGACCGTCAATTAATTAATCGAGTGTATCGACATTCGACCCGATTTCAGGAGCTCGGTTGACAATCTGTGTTATCTGATTAAGCACGCTTTCTCTTGCATGCGCGCGCTCCATGTGACTAGTGTCACACACGCTCGGTGACTGCTCTGCCCATGTGTAGCTCGCCGATTACCTACTGACAGCCACTCTACTTTAATTTCATCACTCCATTTGAATAAAACAAGCATTTGCATATATTTCAGGTATGGGATTGCGTAAGCTTAAGCAGTGACGATCGGTATCTTTTTATTCTCGTATGACAGAGAGTGAACGATCATCAATTTAGCCAGTCATCTTAAAGTGTCCTCTATGTATATTTTGCAAATGCATGCTATTGAATCGATTAGTATAGGTACTATTATTAAATTTGTTTACTTATCCCGCGTTTGGCAACAGTCAACTCGCCTTTTACGAGTAGGTACTTTAAACATAACGTGCCAAAATGTTTTAGGCATTAAGGTAAAACAACAACTATAAAATTGATCATCACAATGCCACGCTATAAAATTACAATATCATTCAAATCACATTCTTGGTGGTAAAGGCTATAAGGTGCCTATGTATTGTATAGGATTCGTGATAAATCGGCTAATTAAAGCCGAGGCCCGCGCATGTATTCACTTTATTCCTATATCAAAGCTCATTTCTCACACTTGTAGAGAATGCGCCGCTCAATAAAATCTCCGTCGTTTTTGTTTATGGAAGCAGTGGTTCAGTAATGTGTCAACAATAACAATTACTGTTTCTGATTTTATCTTTTCGTGTTACGCTGTTGTGCGTCTCGTCTTCGGAGAAGTAGTGCGTGACAACATATATAGCGGAACGGTGTTGGGTAGGTGATCGCATCATCTGTTCGTAAGCGAACAATGCATGCGAGGTTATGCAAGCGGGCGCACGCGGCGCAGCCTGTGTTCGACGCGCGATGCAGCGAGCAGCCAGTGGCAGCGATGTCGGATCGTCCTCGTCCTTTTGCCCGCGAACTTCCTCGTTAGCCACAGGGCGCGGCCATCCATCAGACCATATCTACATTATGACAATTATTTATGTTCCCCGCATAGCAAAACTATTTCGCTTACCGTTGAGCTTTATCGATAGCGCAAAAGTAATGTCCTGCCGTCTAGATACTCTATATCTGATAAGGTTACGTCTGTTTGTTAAGTGCGCTAGTTGTTTGTGCTAGTTGTTTTAACGCCTAGGTTATTTGCTGCGAATGTTCTCTGTAGCGAATGTCGGTTTCGACATAAATTCTGAGCGGAACTGTGGGTGTAACTGCTGCAGTCGTTTGCGATCTACGTGTTGGTATTTATTACACTTCAAGTAAAATATATCAATGGTCATTTTTGCGTCGTAAACAATGCGTTTCGTTCATTCGTGTGGCGATATTTAGTATTTTTGTATTCAAACATTTCAAAGCATTTCTTTCTTCAAGCTACAGTACAGGTTGCTGGTAACGTGTATTTGAAGACGTGCATTAAGTTATTAAAGGCTGCGTGCATGATATTATGCGTTTCGCCGGCGTCGGGGGGAGCAGACGCCCGCAGGCGCGCGGAAGATTGCTAGAGATGTGCAGCTTCCGCTCGCGGACAAATTGCCTTACGCCCTCGCATCCGGCGAGATCCCAATGCTACTAATTGAATATCGAGCATGAACTAAATTACAATTTCCGATAATACACTACCTAAACTACTAGATCACACGTAAACATGTCGGCTGTGTTCCATCCAGTGGCCGCTAAATCTCGATTAAATCGGAGCAATTCCCGCGATCCGTCCAGCGTCGGATTAACATCCGAAGTCGCGTCGTAACACTAATCTGCTTAAATGTCGAAAGGAAATGTCAGATTGTAAAGTGCAGGCACTGGACGAGCGTGATGCGGCTTAAGTGTGGGCCTCCCGCTTAGAGCACGGCTCGCTGTCACGCGCTTCATTCGCATTCGTTGCTACCTCATTAATTGATTCATAAATACAACATCACAAATTGAATCTAAGTATTAAATAAAGCTTGCATGTCAATATTTCAACCTTATTAGGAGTAGTGTAATAACAAGAGAAGCAAAAATACCTATAAAACATTGTTATTAGATACCACTTATCCTTAATCGTTAAAACTATTACGTCAATGAAATATTAACGAAACATTAATCCATTGTTTTAAGTCACAAATCATGTAATGATTGCACAATGGTTCTCAAATCTAGCATTGCATTTGATTAGGACGCGTGTCGGTGTGCTGTCGCAGTGGCGCGATGGTATCGCGATTGACGCTAAATACGCGCCCGCCGAGACGCGATATCGACTCGAGCAATGACGGACTTCGGCTTACGTAACGCCATTTGCGTCCAACTTTGCTGTCACCTAAGTTGAGGAATTAAGGTTAAGACGAGTGAAAGTTGATCTATAAAAAAACAAATATAATTACGATTCTATTAAAAGGATGCAATGTGATTGATAATAGGTACGAAAATATTTGGCCGAATGACTATCGACCGCTTATGTGCAGTTACGCAGTTTCAGGCGTTACGTGGAGCTGTATTATCGAATACCACGTAATATTTCGAAAGCATTATGGCTATCGTGTATTATGCGAACCTGAAACCGAACGTGGAAAGTTCACGCTCGGCGAAGCACGACCCGCGCGCGTAGACGAAGCTACGACACCTCACCACTTCACCTCCTTATTGCATTTGTTTCACCAGCTACGATATCTCACGGTGCAGCCGAACATTAATTATATAATAATCTATCTACCTAAATTATCGAGTTATCCGTGTCTGTAACGTAAATCTACGCCTAATTGAATAAAACGTTCCTATTAAGCATTGCGAAAAGTATTTTAGCCGTGGCAAAATTACAACTTGCATATTCTCCGTTCTCAGAGAGTTGAAAGCGGGCCATGTCATTGCACCTATCTTGCAAAAATTTGTGAATCTATTATTAAAATCTATAGACTCACGGGACGTAGACCACGGCGCGATGTAATGTGTTTTTGTTATCAAAAACGAATTAATGTGGAATTGTATTAACTTACGAACACGAGCTACTAAAAAGCAATGACATTAAAGGAACATAAATTCCTTTTAAAATACGGAAACTCATAAAAGTGCTTATGTTTCAAAAGATAAAGAAATATAAAAATGCTTCTCAAGTTTTGATCATCAATGAGTTTCGCTTGATTTTGAAATCTTACTTAAATAATAACTTTATTAAGTAAGATTTAAAATTACTGAACGCATTTTAACGATCGTTGATAATAACATAGAATATCAATAATACATATTATTATATATGTAGGTATTTATACTATTTATATTAAATTTAATGAAATAGCTCAGCATAATTTTATAATTAAACATATCTAATGGTATGTATCTATTCAAAGTAGGTTCGTACCTAATTTATAAAATGCCGTTGCTCATGTTTTCTGTCGTATAATTTCGCAATTTATAATCATTAGCGTGTTTCTGAAGTGACGTGGCTGCGCGGCGCGGCGCGGGCGCAGGGTGCGCGAGGGTGCAACGTAATTGAGTCATCGCGGCAAGTGATTGATTACTGCGCAACCGTGATTCGTAACACACAACTTCCAAAAAAGTGAATGCAAATTCAATGTCACGTTTTTTGGTACTTACACATTGTTGCATAGCTTTTTCTTGTGAAACTGCATAAGAAAATCATTAACAGAGCAATCGCCCTGTGAGAAATATTTGAACTGTCTCAGATGACAGCCCTTCACTTGTCTCGGCCGAAAGGTGCGCGGCCGCGTGCTCTGAATACGACCGTTATAATCCCTCATCGCGCATAACATGTGCAAGTGCAGTGTAAAATGTATCATTAACGATTGCCTTAAAAAGGCAAACCGGGACAATCATTAAAATCGTAAAATATTGCAAAGAGAAAAGATTGTATTAATAATAAAAGAAAAAGATACGTGTCTCGTTACGCGAGTTTCCGTTGCTACGAAAGTGAACACAACACAATGATGTCAGTTAGCGATAAAAAGCTAGTGTAAAAAATGCTCTGAATGAGTGGGCGCGCAAGTCGACGCTGCTTAATCGCGTCCGCGACCGAACACCCCGCACTTGATAAGCGGAAATTGTACTGATAAATAGGTACTATTCTAAGTATTTAACTGTAATTTATATCTACATGTTCAGATTTCGCGTATGCGTTTAAAAAAAAACAAATAGTTACAAAAGATTTACCTTCGAAATGGTAATTCAGCATAGTCTTTATTTGTTTGTGCTTCGAATAAAGAGCAATGATTAATGATACCACAGAGAATGTGTTGCATCTACGCATTAAGTTTGCATCTTGCTTGGGGTTACCTGCTTCGTGCACATCCAACCCTTCAAGTGACTCGGAAGTTAACAAAAAACTAAACTGTTTTACTAGCAACGTGATTAATTGCTGCAGTCTACTTTGATTGATCGGTCTTCTTTTACGTTTTTTATTGTGACCCATTTAAATGGAAAGAATATTTGCACTGCTTAAGTCGCGTTTTAAAAACCGATTTGTTACGTGCATTATAAAGCGTAATAATTTCATATAGCGTGCGAACGTTTCGAGAGTGGATGTGAAATTGTGTCTGTCGTTTATTGGAACATTGCAACGGTGTTTAATTAGGTGCAAAATGTTGTATTCGGCGGGCGCGGGCGGGGCGGACAGCCGCGATGGTATCGCCGAAGCTCCGCCGAAACAAGGGCGGCGGCGCTGCCCGCCGTAATTACGATTCCGCCACGCACACCCCGCACCGAGCCAAACTCTCGGCTCCACTAACATTTCTTAAATTTGCTAACCGCGTTTTGACACGCAAAATGTATTCAGATTGCGTGTGAATTTCAAATTGTCAGCCACGGTTTATAATGAAATAATTGCTTGTGTTGGTTTAACGATTACCTCTAAAAGCATGAAAATGTTTATTATCTCGGTTTTATTTATTGATTCGAGTCAAGAGTCGATAACTTCAGATGAAAAGATAATAACCGTGAAGACGACAAAAACAGAACACACATTTGAAAAATAATTAAAGGTACCAACGTGATTCAAGCACCATTTATTTTTAATGTTTTGCTTGTAGGACTTTCGATATAGATAGGTGCTGGCTTAGATCGGACAGAACAAAAGAGACCACAACATTTCAAGCCCCGAGAACCGCTTTAGGAATGTATCTTTTTTCAAGCTGAAACAAAACAAAATGCTCGTTAAGGAAACACGATGTTTGCCGCATTGAAATTATTTTATCATATACAGTAAGGTTATTGTTTAAAGGGAGCGATATTATCCGAGCGGAGCGGGCTCCCGGGGCGGTCATTGTGTTCCTATATGGCGAATGTCAAAAGCGTCGTCTTAATTATCGGGCGCGGCTTTACAATGCGGACTCGATTGCGGCGAGATAAGGCCTCTATACCTACTATCTGAATCAGTATTGAATGCGATACGCCGCCGCTCGCGGCCGCGAGACTCACACTCGCCCCACTTACTGCCTTAATAATAACTTCAAACGCATGTCGCATTGTATCTTTGATTATTCCGATCTAACTCTATTCAATACAGATAAAACATGTTTGACCATGAAACTTACAAGAAAAAGGAAAAAAACTGAACAACTGAATAGCAATTGCATTTCATAAACTTGCCCCTATACAATGTGTGCCTGTACATTGTACTTATTAAATAAGATGCGAACAAATGTATGGAGACCAATAACATCTAACTAACGTGTATTATTATCCACTGCCAATTACGTACAATTGAAAACAATAGTACACTTACGCCGATAATCTAAACTAGGACCAGATTGTGGGTACCTGATTTTCTGGTTTTTCAAGAAAACTAACTAAACTAATGCAATTTCATTGTTATGAAGATATCGTGTTGGACTCTATTAAAATGATATCATTTCCTGGGAAGTGTCAGGACAATAATGTAAGGGGATTTCCGATTTCCATGGTAAATGCGACGCGTGGGTTTATCTTTTGTCTATTGAACATTGATTATTTTCTCATGAGATAATGGACATCTAGAGTCACGCCATTACTTTTTCACTTTAAAGATTGCGTTTGAAGATTTATGTAAGTAACTGTTATAAGTAAGCGAGACGAACAAAGAAATCATCTAAGTATTATATAATAAGGATTATGTACAAGAATAACCATTCGATATCAAAAATATATGATATATCAAGAAATATCGATATCAAATCATACTAGATAGTATGGTGGAATATAAACACCACACGGAGTATTGAGTGTTGCAGGATCGTTTGTAATTATTTTGTGGTTAGCCCGCGAAGGCGAGTCAGCGGAGCCCGGGAGCAGGCGACGTGAAACCGACACGATATGCGTGCGTGTATGCGGTCGTTTCCTGGGCTACCGACGAGCCGAGAACTTGTCCCAACAAACTCAATTAACAAATCTTGATAACTAAAATCCTGCTTGTTTCTACCGATCGGTATAATATTAATTATAACGTGTATATTTGAGTATGAAATGAACTTAGGAATATAAAATGTCAATTTGTAATGACATTTCTCTAACTGATAGCAAGCCTTCCACAAAGTGACAAGTGACGTGCGGTACGTCGAACGCGTGTGGCGTAGGCGCCCGCGGCGTGGGCTACCCAATAAAATTATACACATTGCACCCCGCTCGTAAATATCGATCAAACATCGATTACATTTCCGCACAGGAGCAATAATTTCCAACATTTTATTATTCTGCGCTAGAATTATAAATTGAGATGTTCGGTGAGAGGCGGCGCGGAGGCTCTGTTTTACGATTGCCTATGCCTCTTAAAGTGCGACGCAGCTTTCTAGGGTCCGCGGGCAAACATCCGGCCGGCCAACGGTTAACGCCGATAGCTTCGATTGATTTTAATAATAAAAAGTCATCGAGCTGCAGCCACTATCGACGGTAACTACTATTCATGTTTATTCATAAAGTGTATTTCAAGCGTCTATCTACCAGCCCACTTGATAGCTAGCTTGCGGTACACAAAAAGATTAATTTATGTAATTTATGTAAAATGTTTAAACTGTACGGTGAAATATAAATAATATATACTTAGTATATTGCCATCATAAAAAATAGATGAAATTAGAGAATAATTAAGGACCTTTGAATGACAATATACCCATACGAAAATTAATAGATAAGCTCATTAATAAGTAGGTACTGTTTCGGTAATTAGGTACTTTAACAGGTATGTTGTTAATATAGGTATAATATCTACGAATAAGCAAATGTTAAGGGAAAGATTTGCAACTGTTCACTAGGTATGTAGCAGAAATAATCGATGGTTGACTAATAAGACTAAATTATTGTTTGTGCTAATTTGCAATTATTAATTGGTGGCAATTAAATCTTCGTCACGGAAATTTCTGACGACTTCCTTTTATTAATGTACATATAACATTTTCCTAATTAAACTCCTAACTATTTTAGTCTAAGTACGTGTAGACTATACTAAAACGTTTAAATAAGTTTGTGACGATGGTGGAATCAAGCGAAACAATGTGTGGGGAATGAGCTAAAGTAAAGATATATATTAGGTATATACCTAAGTAACGCGACCTCCAACTAGGTAAACAACTTAACAAACTTGTTCTATTTCTCTTTTCCCGGGTTATCCTTCAAAGTGTCTTAAAAAATATTCATGGCATAATAACGAAATTATGGAGAAAGAGACACAATATAAAAAATATTTAGCGAACTGAGTTAGGTTAGGATATTTAAGGCGACATGTACCGACTAATTAAGAGGATCCTCGTCAGGACTACCGTCGGCCAAAGCCTGAACAGTTTACTAAATAAGGTAAGGTGGGGTAAGATGAAACGATTTCTTTAATGGGGTAAGACAAAAAGCTACCTGTATAGTCTGTATACGCTGTGCCAGAAGGACGACTTTTTCGTCTTACCCCATTAAAAAAAAACGTTTCATTTTACCCCACCTTACCTTATTTTAATATGTTTGAGTGTCACGATTGTTATAATTCTAAAGAGAGACACAGGTAACGGTTAAATAACAACAGTCTAAATTTTTGATCGGCATTCGATCTGAGAACTTGTCCCGAAGTCCCAACAAACTCAGTTAACAAATCTTGATACTCGTAAGGGTGCATTCAAACCAAACGAGCATTCGCTATTCTATCCCCCACCCCCCACTCTACGAAATCAACGAATCACGTTCTGTGTAACGATCGAATTTCGTAAAGTAGGGGCTTAGTATAACGAATGCTCGTTTGGTCAACTAAAGTCCTGCTTGTTTCGACTGATTGGTATAGTAAGTGGCACTAACCTTTACGGTCTGGTTCTTAAGGGGCTTGTCGGGGTCGTGCACGTACTCCAGCGTGATGCCGTAGAACTGGCCCTTGTTGATGTAGGTGATGCGGTCATCCTCGCGCCGCTGCGAACTGCTGCTCGCAGTCTCCAGGTGGTACTTGAAGCCGTACGGCGAAAATCTATACATTAACAACTTATTATTACTCAAACACGTTAAGAAATATCATTTTTTTTATATGCTAACAAACTTGCTTATGAAAAAAAATTACAGTATTTCGTATGATGAAATATGCGACTAAATATCTGGCGGGCAGTGCCACACTTAAACATCGTATGACTGCTCCATATTTGCTTTACGACGCGGTCCATAAGGTTCGTTCAGCAGCAGTTCAGATAAATTATATAAGCTAATGGAGGCATACAATTCTTTTCACTTTGTTTTAAAACCACCGAGAGTAGTCAGGTAAGAAAATTACGACGAAACTGCTATACCGTAGCTTAGATCTAGGCAGATAAAAACGTAAGCCAACAGCACTCGTAAGCGGTAAAGTTCACGCATATGCAAATAAAATGACAATGTTCAGAGCCGACTCGACAAGCATTTAGAAAAAATGCGATTTCTTCTTTGAGATGTTTATCTACAAATACAAGTTCTCGACAACAATTTCCATGAAATGAGCAATAAAACTGTGCAAAAAGTGGAAATCTTAATTGCACCGCGAGCAATGCTTGTGTCGACGCAGTTATATAAAGTCGCCGAGATCCAGTTACTAGTATGCAATGAAAAACAGTTTTCTCGCGATTTCCTGAGCATGGGATCTACGGAAGGAAAACCCCGCTAATCGGTAATTTAGTTGATCGCGTGTCACGGCTCGTTAGCGTGGCGTGCGCCGCACGGCGGCCGCCCGGCGTACGCGCGCCGCACCGGCGTTGTCGCCTCGCCGATCTACGCCTACGACGCCGAAATGTCACACCAAGTGACACTAGGAAACGTCATTATCAGCCTACTTTATTACGGCTCTAGCGCTAAACAATGCAATGAGATAAACGCAATAAATAATTATGAAAGATTTAATCCGGAATGTCGGCCCGCCAGTTTACATCGATTCCGTTCTTGACTTGCGGTTGCACCATTAAAGCTTATTGGAAACAATTTGGTAAACAGGCCCGCTGATGTTTGCGATTTAAACCGAGCACGGGCAGATAAAGGCCGTGTAATGCAAACGCGGGCCGACAGTGACGGATCGGTCGCGGCGCTCGCCTATCTGATGCTCTCTAAGTGATTCCAAGCGCAATTTCCATTTGCGACGTTGCTCTCTATTGTCATTTTGACTATCCTTATCCTATCCTTATATTCAAGTTGGAATAGTTGGCTTATACATGGACTCATGGAATAATAAACAATGTCTTTTCTTATATAACGTAGTGTTCCAATATCTTTAATTAAATAAATACTTGTATTTCAAGTAGGTATAGATATCAAAGTCACACTTGTTCTTTCCAATTTCCAATAATTTATAGTACTGTGAAAGCTTTGTTTATCGTCACATTCTAACAAGTATAATCGCGAAAGTGATGCGCGATTATCGACAAAAGCGGGACCATTATACCTGTACAAATACTACAAATAGTAAATAAAGCCGCGCTGTGAGAAATGCAGACTTTAAAATGTTATTTGATTTAGGAATATGGTATGATATTCAACATCGCAAATCGTTAGTGAGTGTAAAGTAAACAGCTACGTGTATCTCATATCGAGTAATAAATAACACATTGTTTTCCAATGAGCTTCATTACAAATTTCAGCGACGCAGCAGCCGAAAAAAGACACTTCCTGCGTGAAGACGAGGACCGTTCATGAATAAATCAATCGTTGAGGCGCGGAAATTGATGAGTGCACAAAAAGCTTCAGAACTTCGCGGCAACAAAGTGCTCGCAATAAAAACGCATGCCGAGATAAGAGCCCGGGCGTCCCGCGGAGGGCTCCCGGCCCAAATAAGATGCGCATAATCCGCGATGCCTTTTACAGAGCCCCACCGACTCCACACGGCACGACTACCAGCTCATACTTATTCTTACTACACCATCCCCACATGTGGTAGGCAAAACCTTTTTGCTCGAAGCAGATCGAGTAATTAAAAGGGTAGGTAGAGGTAACTGCTCCCTTTAACTAATAGTGACTAACATGATATTACCGTTATTCACACAAGTAGGTATATTTACTTCACCGAGATATAGTCTCATCACTCGTTGATGGAAATTGAAGCACCATTGTGTGCCCGAGATAAATGCTTTGACTGATACAATGCCTTGAATGCCTACGTATCTCAGCTTTTGTTCCATTTAAGTTCATACATATTGCTTTTGTTGCAACTGCAGCGGTATTGTTTGCATTACATACCTACCAAATACTACCTTTAAGTTATTAATTAATTATGAATTTGGGTGATCGATGTGATAGAATAGTGGATAAGACTATGTCAGATGCAAACTGAAGGGAGGTATGTTATTGAAAGGATATCGATCGAGGTCACTCCCGACTCTACTATTACAACAGCTAGAAAATTAAAAGATGTTATCTGATAATGCTAGGGTTGGTGCACGCATGATAGCATGTTAGCAGGGCGCGGGGCAGCGGCGGGCATCGGTTAATGAGAACGCTTAGGCGGCGTAATGGCGGTGTACTGATTGCCAGGTGCACTCCTCGCCGGTACACGCACCGTCACAACACTATAATAGTGATGCACCACAATCATTACTTACTCGAGATTTGCCAATCGTGTGAGATAATGGCCTATCTTTTTAACGGTTTACGTTTCCGTAGCAATTCACAATACATTTTCATAGTTAGGTGGCAACCCTACTATAATAATCGATCTAAGTGGTGGTTGAATGAAATTTACTAAACTGCTACCGGATAGAATTATGGTCTCTAACGTCTTAAATGCATACGAGAGTAATAATGTTGATCAGAGTAATTACTTCCCATATTTTATACTCGATGGTACACGTAAACGCTATTAGTAGTAATTCAAAAACTGAATCAAGGTAGTTGGAATTTAATATTCCGTGAAAGCGTTGGCTTGTACCAACAAAAAAGTATTGTTATTATAAAAGTGCATAACGATAGGTATTTATTCGCGATGCCGAATTGTCGACGCGATATCGCTAATGAACTCGTGAATTAAAATGCGATTTACACAGCGGAAATGTTATCATTACGCATATATCGTCATGACTTCTGAATTTACTAATGACATTTTTTGAAATCAGCCAACAAAACTAACGGTATACAACGTTTTAAGATCCGATTCTGTGATACGGAGAAGGAATGTAAATACCATTTTGAAGTGATAATCACATATGCACACATTAGTTGATTAAGTCACTGGCTTTTAAGAGCTGTGTTGAGCATTGGATGGGTAAATAAAGTGCCTGTTGGAAGTATTAGTTCGGCTAGGTGAGTACCCATCGAGTGGCTAACCGACATGGTAAGTAATAGGCCAAACATTTGAGAGGGCGTCGGAATAACTCGGTGGGTACGGGACCGAGGGCTGATTATCGGCCGGGACCGAGCGCCGTATCGGCATCGAGGTAATTTAAGACGGTAGAAGCGACCGCGTTATTTAGGCCAAATGCAAGCAAGTAATTATTATCCAGATAATAATGCTAATGCACTTATCGTGTCGACGAGCGCTTCCGCCGCGGCGTCGCCCGCGCAGCGCGCCGCGTTGTCACCGTAACGATTTGAACCTACAGAGGGTGCTGATTTTGTTAAGCTTTCAATCGGAAATACTCTTAGTTGTCAGTTGTTTAATCTATTCATAAATTATTAAATAACACCAGGGACCTATTTCTCAAAAGCTTGTAACTTGTAATACAAGCGGAAGTCCTTATCTAACTTATGGTGTCAAAAAAAAACTTCCACTTGTATTACAAGTTACAAGCTTTCGAGAAATGGGCCCCTGTTATGTAACATATTAACGGTTTAATCTGATTGAATCTGTAACTATACACAACGGTAATAAAGGCACATAGGTACTTACATATTTCCTAGTAGGTAGGTATGTTATCCACATATTTGGTTGCGTGAAAACAAATTTATATCCATTATTCAACAGATACTTAATACGGTGCGTGTAAAATGCTCGTTGAAATTAAAAGGTACCTGGTGTTACTGATCAGTTTAGGAGGTACTGTAAAGATATTTTATACTAAACCGTAACAAAATAATAATAGGAATCTAATCATTCTATCGACGAGATGTTCATTCTGCTAATCAATAGCTTAGTTATATGTATTTTCTTTTGTGTCACCACAACAACAATACAAAGTGAATGAAAACATCCGTATTTTCCATTACAAAACAAAGTTACGTTTAAAGGTTATTCCAAGTTCGGCTAATGTCAAAAGAAAACTGCTGTATCCTTTTCAGAGTAATTTAATTAACACTTGATAAAAGCAAACCAAATAAGTGCAGAAAGTCATTCGGCCTAATGCGACGTAGAACAAGCATGAATTTATTCTGCATATAATATACTTAGCTACTTCATAAAAATTAAAAGCAAGATAATATTTTTATGTAGTCTAAGCAATATCTCTTTATTTATGTATAAGTTGGAGTAATTTATAAAAGTAAATTAATTAAACGATCATAATTTGATAAATCTACGGAATCTTCTAGGAAATCCTAATTCCCTTCATACCAACGCAATTAGCGCTTATCATAGAAAACACAAATTTACACATCTTTTACTAGTACAGTCGACGGTCACGAAATGGCATTTAGCACCTTTTAGAAAAACTATCCCTCCCGATGGGTCATTGTAAGTGAAAATAAACACAACAGCGACAAACAGTTATACTTAGGTACGTGTAAATACTTTTAGCATTTCCTTAACTGTTCTCTTTTCTTTCGTGAACTTGAATATTTTTTTCATATATTCACAAGTACCTAATATGTATAGATAGCTATGTGTGGCGAGCGCGGTTGCGCGCGCCTGGGACTTCTGTCAATGTCTTGTCTTGTCTTGTCAGAGAAAATAAATTAGACAATAAAATTCGCTTTTCTCTTTTATTGTAATATTATATATATTGTGTTAGCCGAAGACGTTAATCATCCCGGTCACACGGCTTCCACACTGGTGACCCCGCTGAACACCTATATGTAATTCAAGTTATTGCAACATTTCAAAATGACGGAGGACGGAAGTAAATCACCACTCGATGGCAACGAGAGCGAACCACGTACTTCGTTTGGAGAACCTGTCCCATCCTCACCCGCTCCAGAAATTTACCGCGTAAATGTCAAGGTACCACCGTTCTGGCCCGAGGAACCCGAGATATGGTTCGCTCAAATCGAGGGTCAATTCATGCTATCAAAAATCACGGCTGATGAAACTAAGTTCAACTACATAATCAGCCACTTAGACCAGCAGTACTGCAAAGAGGTCAGAGATCTAATTGTTTCGCCACCGACTGACAATAAGTACAAAAAACTCAAGGAAGAACTTATAAAGAGATTGACAGCATCTAAAGATAAAAGAATCAAACAACTATTACTACACGAAGAATTGGGCGACCGTAAACCATCCCAGTTCTTAAGACACTTAAGAGGCCTAGGCGGACCAACACTGTCAGAAGACTTATTACTGTCGATTTGGAGATCCCGCCTCCCTAGCAACATCCAAACTGTTATCGCCGTACAGCCTGACGCTTCTCTCGATCTCTTAGCGGACTTAGCAGATAAAGTCCAAGATATCGCACCTACGACACCTCAGGTTGCATCCACGTCGTCAAATGCACCAGCATCATCCCTATGCGAACTCAGAAACGAAATAGCTGAATTGAGGAAACAAATGAAAGATCTGACAGCCAACTTCGGCAGATCTCGCTCGCCATACCGGTCCGGAGGAGTACGCCGTCAACGAAGCAAGTCAGTGAGACGCTCGACATCCAGCTATCGAAAGTTTCCTGTATGTTGGTTTCACGCCAAGTTTGGTAGAAATGCGACCAAGTGCGACACTACAACGCAGATGCCAAGACCCTACGTCACGCAAGGTATGCGAAAACAAGTATTCGATAGCCTACACATGCTGAGCCACCCTGGAGCAAACGCATCAGCACAATTAGTCGCAACACGCTACGTATGGCCAGGTATTCGGAAAGACTGTCGAGACTGGGCACGCGCGTGTATCTCCTGCCAACGCGTAAAGATAACGAGGCACGTTACGGCTCCTTTGAGTAACTTTTCACTGCCTCGCGCTCGATTCGCGGATGTACACATCGACCTCATCGGACCGTTGCCTCCTTCTAATGGATACCGCTATTGTCTCACCGCCGTGGACCGTTTCTCTAGATGGCCAGAAGCTATGCCGATCGTCGACGCGACCGCTGAAACAGTAGCAAAAGCCTTATTATCCGGATGGATAGCACGCTTCGGGTGCCCATCATCCATCGTGACAGACCGTGGACGACAATTCGAGTCAGCCTTATTTCAGCATCTCGCTAAGATTTCCGGATTCCATCATAAGAAGACAACAGCTTACCACCCTGCCTGTAACGGCCTCGTCGAACGCTTCCATAGGCAACTCAAAGCTGCCATTACCTGTCACTCATCAGAAAACTGGACCGAATCGCTCCCGCTAGTATTGTTGGGGATTAGAAGCGCATTTAAAGAGGACCTTCAAACTTCGTCAGCGGAGATCGTATATGGAGAGACGATAAGGCTACCTGGTGAATTCTTTAACCCATGTACACCTGGTACTACCGATATGACGGACTATATAATGCGGCTGCGATCGACTATCGAGAAGCTTCAACCTAAGCCTTCCTCACGTCACAGTAACCCACCGACGTTTATATTCAAGGATTTGGCCACAACCAGTCACGTATTCCTAAGGGAAGACGCTCTTCGTGGTGCTCTGCAGCCTGCGTACACTGGGCCGCACTCCGTTATAGGAAGAACCGAAAAGGTTTATAAGCTGCTCATCAAAGGAAAACCCGTTACGGTGTCGGTCGATCGCCTGAAGCCAGCTTATATACTAGGAAACACCAACCATTCTAAAGGAAACACTCAGCAAGACATAGTTGACTACGAAGACCGAAAGATCATCACAACTCGTTCAGGACGCAGAGTAAGGTTCCCCGACTATTCTCGCCCGTAGTGACGGTCTTCGGAGGGGAGCCATGTGGCGAGCGCGGTTGCGCGCGCCTGGGACTTCTGTCAATGTCTTGTCTTGTCTTGTCAGAGAAAATAAATTAGACAATAAAATTCGCTTTTCTCTTTTATTGTAATATTATATATATTGTGTTAGCCGAAGACGTTAATCATCCCGGTCACACGGCTTCCACATTTACATATGACATTCTAGATGCCATTTTAATTTTTTTATATTCAGTCATAAAATGTACATGCTTACTGTGTTTACCTAAGTTAGTAATCACAAATAATGTAAAGTTACTACATAGATAATTGTATCTATGTAGTAACTTTACATAGATGCTTATGCCTAGTGATTTGTTTTGATATAAAAAATAATAGTTTGACAATTTGGGGAGAATATGCGGAACGGTATTTTTTCAATGATATCTCGTTAGATAATTATGTTATCATTATTAAACTTATTGAACAACATAATACTATAATAACGGCTAGGGCGTAGCAACGTTATTGTTCACTTAATAGTAGTAAGTATCACGCTCCTTTGTAAATTCTTATGTAATTACTCTTGAAGATTACAACGCTAGAGCAGCTATTATCTTTTCTTATATTTGTATGGGGAACAGACTCCTGCAAGTAGGATAGCATGCCGTGTATTCACAGTACAAAATATTTTCCTAGAAAGGGTCTGGCCAAGACACGCGGCGAGGTGCGAAGTGGTCGGTCAATAAGGTCGCTCGGGCATTAGACGCTGTGCCAGCGCACACACGCCACACTTACTTACCAACAAACGATTTAATCAAACTGTTTTATACCAGTGTTTATTCTATCTGTTTGCATCAATTCAGAAAATTGTACCGTTTCTGTTCGAGTGCTAATTAAGGATTCTAAATTGAAGGAGAACTTACTTATTTTCGAGCATACAACACTGCACGGAGATTCCCAAGTTCAAAAGATTAGGCATTGATTACATTTTGAGACTTCCGACTATGATATATTCAAAAAGCGGACAGTAATTATTTTACGACCACAATTAAAATCAAAATATATGCCGCCATTGGAATTAGTTATACAATCATGTTGATTTACGTTGATCGTAATATATTGCAAACGTGCTCTTAAGGTGACGCGATATCGATTATGATGTGTCACCATTGACCCTCTACTATTCAGGCTTAAGGAAAACTACTAAAATTATATATCGCGCTTGGTTTTATTACAACGTCATATAAATTTACATGGTAGTCAGTAGCCTAGTATAGCAAAACAAATTTGTGATGGTTGGGTTATTCTTTAGCAAAAAGTGACTGTATGTATAGGTTGTTATATAAAAAGCTTAAGTGAAAGTCAATTTCCACTCTATGTGGATCAAATTTACTGCGTTGCAGTTGCTAGGATCTCTAATCGTAATTTAAAGTAATTGTAGGTATTTGTAGGTTAATAGTGTTATTATGAATAGACTTACTGAAAGCCAATTCTGTGTGCTAACCAAAATACTTTCTGTAAGTTGTGTCGTATGTAGATATGTCATAACAGATTTGACAAGAGGGTTGTTATTGGAGTATTTTAGAAATGAACCTCCAGTGTGCTTAGACAAGTTGGCAATCGCTAACGCGTAATCTTCAATCGTAAACGAAAGGCAGCTAACTGTCTTTGTCGCACTAATATGAAATAGTGACAGATCGGGAAAACTACGATACGCTACTAAGCGTTAGCGATTAGCAAATTGGCTAAGCATCCAGGTCTTTTTCTGTTAATGTTTTCGTACCTACTCTATCCTCATTTGTTTAAGTGACTGTTTGTGTTCTTAATAAATAAAAAAATTATAACCATCCGTGACTTGAAAACGAAGGATGAAATGAAAATAGGTTTAATTTTTCTTACAGTGTAACTGTTCAGAACTCAATTTGTACTTATTACGAGACTCAAAAGTGCTGCTTTTATCTACGAGACTCAAAAGTGTCAAAAACTACATTATTAATATAAAATGGACGAAGTTAAGGGAATAGGATTCAACCTCTGAAATTTACGACTTGACAATTTTTGTGGACTGGGTCCTTTTCCCTTAACTGCGTCTAAGGACTGATTTTTCAATACCCAGGTAACAGTATCTGTCAAATAAATGTTAGCTCTATCCTTTTTTGACTGATGACTTTAGATAAGAATGGTAATAATTTTAACTAATGGATACTTTTAACTGAGGATTGAAAAATCAGCCCTTAAATGAGAAAACCATAGAGTTGAGAAGAAGACTTACAATTTGGCAATCTGTATCTTATCGGCGTCATTTTGTCTGCCGAAGTCGTGCCAGGGGCGCGTGCGCGGCGGCTGCACGGGCGAGTGGTGCGCGGACGGCGTGCCGCGCCCGTCCTCCGGCGGCTGCTGGCAGATCACCGTGTAGTCGAACGACTGTGTATACAAACAACAAGATTACATCTCTTAACGTATTGGGATATAACCCAAATATCATCAGTAGCCCTACCATGAGCTGCTGCTACGTTATTAACGCGCGTTTACTTTTTATCCATCTCGCTCGTACGCGCTTAGCTCATGGGACGGCTACAGGGGAGCGATCTTTGAATCTCCCCGGTGTGTTTTCAATATCTTCGTATCGTGATTAGATGTTGTTAATAAGGAGCAGAAGGTAGTAAGGATTATAGGTATAATCACCCATGAATTTGAAAAATCCGGCTTATGGAATCACTCGTTTCTGCGATGTAAAAGCAATGAGTGCGATTCAAAAATCACTCCCCAGTTACTAGAAATAGGGATCGACAAATATTGGCGGGTTGACAGCCATATGAAATTGAAATTTTGTGTTTTTACTTACAATTTTTAATGTCAAGATTGTATGGATCTGAATTCGGTTCGAATCCACAAAAAAAATGTGGCTTATTGAATTACTTTATTACACACCTATCTGAAAAAGTACGCATCTAGGTACTTTCGTTTAGTCATTTGCCCTACCTGGATTGTTTTATGTAGAAATGCTGTAAGTAGCAATATTTTGTTTCACTGTTAATGTTTGCATGTTTTTAGATTTATGCCCTCGTATGCCGAAACATGAATCCGCGTACGAGGAAACAATTAGCAAAAAAATCGCGGCACACCAGAAGATAAACAAGGGATTTCCATTCAATACGCAAATTTTATTACTATTCGAAAGTATAATGTATAGATGAGTAGTACATTTCTATGCAGTGACATGTCAAATGACTTAATAAACCACAATCAATTTTTGGACAGAATCATAGAAATCGAACGACCTTAAAAGAATTCGTCTTCAATAAAGTCTAATCATAATTATGAGATTACAGTTTATTGACATCGAAATCTTTTCGGTGGAAGTCTCTTTTCCACCCCTCTTACTAAATTATGATGTCCACTTATTAATACTGTACGTATTATTGGACAATGCAATTAAATAGGTTGCGTTTGGAATCTTTCAATAATCAGGCTTTAAATTAAGTTATTTATCTGAATTTATATTTACTTGCAATCTTATTGAAATAGTCCTACTATCAAATCATGTCAATAACAATTCTAATCGACATTTTAGAAGTTCGAGTAAGGCAACTATGATTTTGCTTACAAAACATTTCAGTGCAGAACTGCAATGTTTTATCTTAACAGAAACTTTTAAACCAATTTTCTTTTATAAATAATTAATTACATGCCTCCAATCGAATTGAAGTGGCTGATCAACTGCATTGTTATGACAAATATTGAAGTCGATTTCCTTGTCACGATAAAGCAAAGTCGTGCGACTGTTCACCCACTTATTAACATTCGCCAACAATAACGCTCCGATACTAAACATCGATCAACACTTAGTCCTGAGTTTGGCTGTCAGTTGGTTTCATGATACGTTAATCTACCAAACACAAATAGATTTATTTATAAATTATAGGTACTCGATTCTAAAAGTCAGAATTGTTAGAAGGTTTGATTGTTTTAATTAGGTACCACTCTCTAAGTACCTTATTTTGTTTAATTTATCAAGTTTACATATTCAGACAATGCCAATATTTTGTTGGTTTAGAAATTTTACAGCTACAACAAAACTGTAGATATACAGTCTGCAGCAAATTTAATAGATTAACGACCTGTTTCACACTCCCTAGGGTAAATATATCGGTCAGATAAAATTATCATTATCCTTTTTATCTGAGGGAAATATTTTATTCGGAAGTCGTGAAACCGTTCCTAAATTTCATACTGTAGTACCTTAGTGAGTAGATTCACTTTTCGATCATAAAACTTTTATTTTTAGTTTCCCACATTTGTAGATACATTTACGGCACTATGAATATCTTATCATCTTTGTTTACAAAATTATGCACATTTTCAAAATTAAATATGAATTGTTTGTATTTCTTTCCGAACTTACGATTGTAAATTGCAATGTATTAATTTTAAAATAGTTAATTGCATACGCCGTTGTACCAAAATATAATATAGAGGTCTGTAAAACATGTCGTAAGTCTATAACCTATAGTTAATTACAAAAAAAATCATAGAAAAATAAAAATATGCATGCAATAATAAAAACAACTCATGCCAGCATTGTGGTATTGATGTGTTATTAGTGTAAATGTGTTTGTGTCCCTTATCACATAGGTATTTGCACATTAATTTATATTTATTTACCGTGGGTGTATCACATTCTGTTAATGTTAAACGAATGTAACATACTGTAATGTACCCAAGTAACCGCGATTTGCGAGTAGGATTTAATTTCTACGCACGTTCGAGCAATTAACTCTGAGGCATTCGGAGTAAAGCTCCATTTTTAGCGGCGGCGTGTTTCGGTGGCGAGTTTCCTATCATCAAATTCCTGAATCACAATGACCCTTCGGTAAGGCGCGCGTTTAAGCACAGAATATATTAAGTACAGAAGCTTCACTGCTTTGATGTTCACAAATGCCGGCTTTTTATGTGCCTACACAATTATTATTACCAAACAAAACGACGCGCGAGGCGACGCGAGCAGCTAAAATGGGCCGTATTGCGTGGCGGAAAGGTCGCTTATAAGCCGCACACCGTCGAAAACAGGGTTGTCAATTATTGAACACTAATAAAATAACGAACAGCGCTATGAGGCGTCTGACAAATACATTACTGCAATGATATCTACTGCGTTAATAGCATTCGTCTTGATAGCTAATTGAACAATTTAGTTCATGCGTGATTACAGAATTTATCTACGCATTTCATACACGTGATTCAAAAATATTTGTCTCAACTTTGGCGGCACCTTCTTTGTGCTTCGGCCGCGCGTGTCCGGGCGGCTTGTTTGAGGTGTGAGTGAGATAGCAACACGACTTTGCTAACTTTAGGTGAATATCCATCCGAATAATCCTGATAATAACACGAACATTCTAAAAATATCTGTAGACAGTATGTGAGGTGTGCAGAAATTAGTATATCTGTTTAATGCATTTAAAAAGAAAGAATTACGTTAGGTACCTACGCATTCATTACAAAAGCAGCATAAATAAGTAATGGTTTAATCACCATCGTAAGGCAGACGTAACACGGCATTTTCTCTTATATGTACCTATTTGATATTATGGGAATAAAGTCAGCCAACCAAATAATATGTTAGGACAAAAGGCGCGAAATTCAATAATAGTATGTGAGAACGAAGTTTTTTACATTATTTAAATGTACCGCTTTTTTACTGACAAATTTGTCCGAAAATAAACCGTTTTGTCTGTAATTGACTTGAGTTTCTGAGAATTTAATTTACTACGAATGTAGGTAATAAGTATATTATTATGTTCCTTACTTTTTAGTATCTCTCAAACGCATCGGCTGTGCGAAAAACGCGTCATGAAAATTAACATTATTATTATTGCAACATGCTGCTATGCAGTATATTTTCGGCGTTTTCATTTAAGATGCACATGTATAAAATAATCCTAATATTTGCAAGCGATATATTTAATTTAAACGTGCGTTCCGAGACAGCGCGCGCCAACCATTGAATAGACCACGGAGACGGGGCGCTCTGCATGTACTTGTGCCCGCGCGACGGAATCGCGGAGTGACACCCCCTTGGTTTAAGTCTTTTCCTGCGATTGCCTAATTTCGTAGCACCGTAGCACTGTTTGCGGTACTGAACATTATGTCACATAGGTACCCATTTTTTATATATATTAACTTTGCATTTGTGATGCTACAATAAACTAGTTTAGCTCGTTATTTTAATTTGGTATCAGCATATTTGTTGAACTAATCGATTTATTATGAGTAATTATACCGATATTTACATGATTAATTATTAAATATTAAAATATGTTGATTGTTTTACTAAGTCTAAATGTGTTATGATTTTGAATTGAGAGCTTTTTTATTCCTTCCTTAGTTTTTCATAGAGTACGTATGTATGTATTAAAAGAAAGATAATTATCAAAGTCAAATTATATTAATAATGCTTACAGCAAATTTCGTTTTATTTAAGTATCAATTTCGTGCACACTAACAAAACGTTAATTTAAAAACAAATCGCCGTATAGTGGTAGGGTGTAATTAAGGTACGGCGAGTTTTCCGCATTTAACGGAAATTGCTTTGATAAATATCCAATTACACGACATGGCTGTTTTGAGAGATACTCTGCTACTAATATTTATGTCGAAATCTTCCGTGAATAAAGTCCAATTGGCAACTAATTTATGATAATGGTTTCTCATTAAAATTTCATTGTAAGTGTGTCATCGATATTAAGTAGTTAGCTGCTATTTGCAGGCATGACGTTACTTCAACACATTTGTAGGCAAGTACATCTACATTTTAACGTTTGGTTTAAAGCTAATTTACTTTAGTACCAGCTACCTATTGGAAACATTTATGAACAATGAATACGGTATTACATTCAAAAATTATAAAATATTTTTTGATCAATCAACACAACAATAAAACATATGATCCTTAATACAAAAACGTTACATTTAAAAGAAAATAAAAACGTTTTTTAGTTAAATATATAGGTATACCTATCTATCATACCATACTGTACCACAATGTTTTAGTAAGTTGCTAATTTCTGCTAGTATAATGTTTTAAGTAAAAAAGATTGATCAAAATTGACTGTAATGACTCTATTCTATCGAATAATCAATAGGTATGCGTTCTGCTCAGTAATCAAATGCATTTATGTGTCTCTACACACAATTTTGTTTATTTCAAGCAAAGAATCAATATGACTTTATTATGAGATTGCGTGATACCGAGCATGTAAACAATGATCGAATCAATTAATGCGCTCGGAATTGTGTTCCACTCGCACCGCTACACGTGCGGCTGGTAAACTTTGCAATTGAGTTAGTAGCGCGATATTTTACATTTTACTATTGCGTTCATTTAATTTGATTAGCTCATATTTCGCTCACTAAGTTGACATTAACATCAAGCAAAATTTATTTGGTGCCAGACTGAATTGTAACGAGTCTGCTCAACAAGAGGCAAATTAATAAACTCAATCTAGTGTCACCGTGGTGCGAGGCTGTCGCTCGCCTACTTCGTGCGACCGCGCCCTGAAACCCGTCCTTCAAAGCAGCTTATCACCCGACCAGGTTATGGTCTAGTTAAGGTTGCCAGGTGGTTCTATTCTACCTATTTATTATGACGTCCTGATTTTATGTTATATTCCTAAATAGGACTCTACAAATGTTCTGCAATGTATTTATTGATTACCATAAAATACTGTAGGAAATATTTTAACAACATCTATTTGAAGTCTATGTCAATTTCACGCAATTAATAAAATATTAGGCACTTATTTAGTATTTTACTCAAAGTATTTTAAATTTTTAAACACGATCAATCATGCTGAATAAATAGGTAGTCTGATTAAATTGGCGACCTAGGATGTATAGATATTAATTGGAAGCAAATATTGTTGCCGCGGTGCCTGTCGCGCCCCTGGTAGGAGCATGATTGACCCCGAAGGTTACGCCGCGGCTAGCCATTGTCTGACTCAAAGAGCAATTACACTAACGCACTTCATACCTCAGTGTTCAAATTGTACTAATAAGCATTGC
>JALPQI010007613.1:0-44992 GCA_025490895.1 Thaumatotibia leucotreta | reverse complement strand
AATTTAGCACTACACACGAGGAATGACGCAGTCTACTGCAAAGGGCAAATTATATTATATAAGATTTTACAAAGTCGATTCATAAAACAGTATCGATACACTAGAATACGGTCTAGATGCATGCAACAATGTCAAACATTTTTTTTTTTCGGTTAACGTACAACTGCACAAACAACGCAATAATTAACTATTACTTTCTGCAATATATCAATCACGTTAGCATTATACGTTTATTGTTCTTTTGTGCAAAGAAATATTTATTTGTTTGTGATGCCTTATCTATTTATCAGTATTTTTATATATTTGCACACACACTTTTCCAAAACAGATCGAAAATCAAAAATTGGAATTCAAAGCACAAAGTAAAGTTGGATCTATGGACAACGTTAAACATAAACCAGGAGGCGGTGACATCAAGATCTTCGATGACAAGGAATACATCAAGCAGATGACCGGGCAGTCGCCCTTACCCAGCAGCCATACACACTCGCGGCAGGAGGTGAGGCCTCTTTCTTTGTGTGGGCCTTCCGTTCTATTGTTTACTCAGTTTGCTTCTTTCGATTTACTAAACTCATTTTGTGTTCGGTGGAGGATTTTTCCTGTCAAGTTTGTTCATTTGTTTTCGTTTGTTTTTTGTTTCAGCCAGAATATGTTTACACGTTTTATTAAAGGGTAATCAAATCAGTTTTCCCGGGTGGTTGAAGTACAACTATCACTACACATATCGTGACTAACTTTTTTTTGCCTTTTTATTGTGTTTTTGTGTCTTATTAACAACGAAATAATTATTTTATACTTATTTATTAGTAATTAATCAGCGTACTGATGTGTATCGTTCTGCCACAGAGCCCCGTGCCACCGGCTACGCAGACACCGAAGTCGGACGAGAATTTAAATCAGCAGCAGTGTTAAGAAGGCTATTCGTGGAGATTTTTAATTCTCCTTTAAAATACTAACTTTTGTAACTAAGAGTTCCCATTTTTGTACATTTGTTATATTTATACTTTGTCCACCTACCCATTTGGAGTGGCTACTATGATTTCAATATGTTTCGTTGAATTGAATTTGAAGTTTGAATAGATGTCAATAATTTGTAGCATATCTTTAACTAGACAATATGTTGACGTATCCTGTTAGATTGCTGCTATTGAAAAATTCTTTTCAGAAAAGTAAAACTTTTTAAAATTATTATTGATACAAGTAATCAAGAGTGCCAATAGATTCTACGTTCGTAAGATCAAGCAAAATATATACACATTTAATTAATAATATCTATGAAAAAAATACGTGACAAGCAGTATATATTTTGTTCAATTGCATTCTAGTTATATTTTGCACTTACCTACCACAATCACTATTTAATTAAATTAGCAGCACGTAGTTACATGTTTTGTTAGGTTTCTACCTACTGCAAATTATCGGTATTGTGTAAGGTATAGTACATATTTATAAGTGATATTAGTGTATTATTCCATCTACTTATATATTATGTTAAATAATGTGTGTTGGATGCAGTTATGTTATCTGTTATCATTAGATTTGTTCATTTCTGTAATTAAATTAGGTAAATAGTGTTATTTATTACTGCGCTAATACCTAATATTTGTTTGCAAGTACATAATGAGTACCTATGTATATGTATTATTTGGAGCGCTGTGGATACAATTTGAGAATGGGATCTCGACACAGCAAAAAAGAAAAAGTGAAAAATTATATATTACGATCTTACTATCCGTTATAAATGAGAGATGGCACCAAAATAATAAAGGTTTGATTATTGGTTACCAGACCTTAGTGCTGCGGCAGAATTTACATGAATGCAAGTTATTCTGTAGAAAATGTTTTGCTGTGGAGGGAATGATTGTGACCTCGAGATGGACTGACCAGACAATTTAACTAGCGTAAAATGTTTTATAATTATAGTTACAATCATTAAAACGTGATTAGAGGTAGATAGTGAGTGTATCTAAATTATTACAGAAAAGAAGCATTTGCGACACAAGTTTCCATTATCGAGTTTATTTTATGGATTTTTAATTAATGCTAAAAGTATTACGTATTGATTTTAAGCCGTTGATCGATTACCTACTAAATTATATTTGTAAGTAAATCTCTGCACTTTGCTTTGCTAGCATTAAAATTGTTTTTTTTTTTCTTTAGTGATTTTGGTAATTTTGCCATGTTTGAAATCAGTTTATTTATGCATACTGAACTTCAGTTATACTATTTGTTTGATGAATTTGTAATTCTGGTTAAAATTATACAACAAATATACCCGAAAACTATAAAAAATAGAGTTTTGTGAACGCGAAAGACATACGATGTAATACGTATTAAGGATTAATACAATTTAACACCGGAAAATTGTTTCATTTTATAATCAATAATGATCATGGATAGTTTACATGTACGTGTATATAAACAATTACATCTACTATTGCAATTTGTGTTTTAGCGATCCACAGATCACCGCATCAAGGCAACAGGGTGTTTGTCACAAGGTGCTTAATTCTCAGTACTTAGTTCAATATCCTAATTTCTAGCGTCAATTTCATTTATGATATGAGCATTTTTTGAATTCTACGTTTCACTTTCAACATTTTGTATGATTTTTTCTACGCAATTTACAAGACTGATTCTGATAAAAATCTGGAATTTAACGAATCAAACGAAAACTGGCAATGGATTAGGCAGAACTTTGGTTTGGGAGCTTTTTTACTTTATAAAATAAAAATCGTCCATTAGACAATTCTGTACAGTTATATCTGGAGTTTCTATAATACGCAACAGACTATTAATATTAGTCATATCACAAGCTTTAATTGGGCTTACCGTGGCTGGGACTAATTCGATGTGTGTATGATGTCTCAAGATGATTTTTTTCTGTATTTAAAAATTTCTAGAAATGATTCCCGAAAGTATCTTGTGATAGACACCCAGTAGACGTTGCAGTAATTTTGATTAGTAGCATATTTTCTTGGCAAACACTTGCACCGCACATGCCTAGCCGATGGACGTCGCCAACACATGGTAAGTTATTTTCTTAAAATTAAGGTCCTAAGATGTTAGACCACTTGCCTTATAATACTTATTGAGTTCAAGATTCCGTCTTATAATAAGATCATTCACGCCATTTAAATACTTATGGACTAGGTATCTGTAAGATTAGGTACTACTCGAAAACTTAAAAAAACAAGTTTTTGTTAATGTGCATAGAGTCCTTATGTAAAATAAAAATGTCGTACGTGTGTAATTATGTATTAATAAAAAAGGTACCAATTAAAAAAACCCTACCATATTTTAATAATTATAAAATCATACTGCAATAAACAACTTAAGTCCTTCACGCTTGATACCTACATTTCATTCATGTTAGGGCCTGATGCATAATTGACCAAAGCGAAGATGAAGCGAAAATCATTCGTCTGTTTTCCGGTTATTATCATCTAAAGAAAAAAACTGTGAATTAACTTACCTAACTATATCAAATTGACTCTAGGTATGAAGTAAAAGTACTCTACCGTGCAGATATTCCAATCTTGAAGGCTTTACCGTGCCTGTATTAAAGTTTCGTAAAACGATTTTATAAATTTATACTATGGCAAAAGTGAATAAATATTTTTTTGATTATTTGCGTGAAACATTAAAAAAAATGGTTTACGTTTTCAAGGTACTAATATTCAGTTCAACGCACCAAAACAAAACTTTTTCTTATCTCAATCGTCGGTAGACCTAAAAATGCATAGTAAATATGTACTTAGATACATACATTAAAATCATCCCTTTTAGATATTTCCGTAAAATCGACGTATTTTGCAATGCACCTACTAACGATTGAAATGCCCACAGGACCATTACTACATGTCAGTGCACGAGTGGTCTGAAGAGCCGCGGCCGCTGACGCGCTGCCGCTCAGCGCGAGCGCCGCGCACGCCCCGCACCCCGCGGGCGCTCTCCCCCCGCAAGCACGCCGAGGACTACGACGACGAAGACCGCATCCTGAGGAACAACGAGAGGAACCGACGCGCTTCCATGGCGCGCCCGGCTAGCGCTAGAGCACCGATGCGCTCCGCTTGTGCGCGCCCTACCTCGCTCGCGCAACGTCCGGCATTTACCGTTTATTGAAATCCTCCTAAAAATACCAACCGTATTTCTAACAGAAATATTGGTATTCACTTACTACCGGATGAACGCAGCCTATTTATTCCTGTAGCCCTACCATGAGGTGCCGCTAGGTATACGCGAGTCCGAGCAGGATGGGTAAATCCGCGTTAATAACGCTTCGGCGGCTAATGGTATGACTACAGCTAGCAAGTTTAACAGAAAATAAGCGTGAACACATGCGAACAATTCATAAAAATGGTTAAATAAATGCCGCAATTGAAAAGACAAGAAGCCCTGTTTCCTATTGTGCAAGCGGCACTTGAGAACAACTTCAAGCCGCTAAGTAAAGCGCTAACGAGCGTTAGGTCGCACTTTATACCTTTCTGTAATACTTGGCACCTAAACGTAGATACTAGTTAGTATAAGTAGTAGGTACCTAGAGCACGTAGAAAGCTGATAGACTTCGTTTCGAAGGTTGAAGCGATTTAGTGGAGTTGCAAAATGCTAAACAATAGGAAGTGGTCAAGCAGGTTAATTCTTTGATCTATCTGCATCTAAGTAGGTAAACAAAGAACTGTATAGTTAAGAGAAGAGCCAATCAGAACATTTTAGTATAAATTGTTTATTGCAACAAATGTCGTAGCGCAAAGTAAAATCAAAACTATAAAAAAAACTTGGTTTCCCAGAATATTTTCGTCATGACAAATTATCGTTTTAGATTTAAGAATCATATTTCCGTCCCGTTTATATTTTTTATAGAAGTCACCACGTAATGTACTTATAGTTCGAGAGATATAATTTGACCGACTGTTATCTTACTTACGACCTTTTGTTTTGCGTTAACACTTACTAGACAATCAGCAGTCGAGCACTTTTACTATTGTTAATAACGCAACCTTGTGGGGGGCCTACCCACGCTACGCCTTCCGGTACGTGGCCGCCACTCAAGAACCTTCCCGCCCCAACGGCCATCGGTTCTACGCGCAATGTGCCCCGCCCACTGCCACTTCAGTTTAGCGATTCGGAGAGCTATTTCGGTTACTTTGGTTCTGCTGCGGATGGTCTCATTTTTAATCCGATCACGCAGAGAGACTCCTAGCATTCATAGTCCCCTTTGGGTGACTTTGAGCCTTCTTATGAGGCCCATTGTAAGCGGCCACGTTTCAGTACCGTATGTCATCACTGGCAACACACACTGATCAAAGACTTTCGTCTTCAAACACTGCGGAATAATGGACGAAAATATGTGTCGTAGCTTCCCGAACGCTGCCCAACCGAGTCGGATTCGACGATTGACCTCTTTCTCGAAGTTGGACCTACCTAACTGGATAGTTTGTTCTAGGTATATATATTCGTCTACAACTTCGAGTGTAAAGTCTCCGATTATTACGGGAGTTGGTGCTACATGGGAATTTGACATGATTTTCGTCTTATTTATGTTCATTTTAAGACCAACTCGCTCGGAGGCTTTACTGAGGTCAACGAGCATAGTACTTAAGTCCTCCAAGACTACTATATCGTCAGCGAATCGAAGGTGAGTGAGGTACTCGCCGTTTATGTTGATACCCAGCCTTCTCCAGTCCAGAGTCTTAAAGACATCCTCCAGTCTGACTGATGACCTGGTGAAGGTCGCAGGAGTCCGCTGGATGCGGGTGGCGCAGGACCGGTCATTGTGGCAATCTTTGGGAGAGGCCTATGTTCAGCAGTGGACGTCTTTCGGCTGATATGATGATGATGATGATGATGATGATGAATAACGCAAAAGAAAGGTCGTAAGTAGGATAAGAGTGGGTCTAATAATATTTCCCGAACTATAATTACATACCTTGGGTACATCTCACATTAATTAAAAATATATTTAAAGGAAAGTCGTAAAGTTTATTCAAGAATCAATTAGATATCGGCTACATTTAGATGCACTTAACTAAGCCTTAAACTAGACTATTTTGTCTTGCAATTTCTTGTCTTTCATTAAGTATTCAATGTGAAGCAAAAATGTCATTAAAAATCAGTAATCAGTAGGAAATATCTTGTAAAGAATAAGTACTGTAGAATAGAAGTGACGTAGATTTAAATATTGACGCTTACAAGGATATTATAATAATTTAGCAAGCGTTTCAAATATATTTACTTTATTTCTAAATAATTGTTAGTAGCAAAATTAAATTAAAAAACATGTAGTTTTTAAATGTTTAGAAGTTGTGTCATATTCAGTATCATAATTGATGTGTTGGTTAATAATACACAATAGGTATTCGTATTCACATTAATTTGCACTGAAATAAGTTCAACTCGACGGATAGGTACTGTTTTTTTATGGGATACTGCAAATTAGGCAGGCTTTAAATGAACGAATATACATAATACATGTATATTTATACATTTGACAGCTATGAGCTATATCATATATTTTCACTGTGGGTAGTGTGATTTTACTGATTTTTGGAAGGAAAACTGGGAGAACTTTAAACATAATGGAAATATGGATGGACCACTCTGAGAAGTGGAATAAGCTCCTGGATCGAACGAAGGATCATGCGGGAGGTTCGCGACGTAGATGATATAAATCCTTCATTTGTGTCATACAGAGTGTAAAAAATATACGTGTTACGTTGAATGTTATATAATTATGTATTGTATTAAGATTACAAAAAGTAGAATATTTTATGCAATTAATTAAGTATGAGACCGGACGTGCAGATAGCCAACATTCTATGTAAAAAATATTACACAGCTATTAAACAAAAATATTATGTAGGTATGCGTAAATCAAATATTTGAAGTATCAAGTATTTGGCAGCCTCTGTAGCCTAGTTGGTAGTGACCCTGCCTACGAAGCTGGAGGTTCCGGGTTCGAATCCCGGCGAGGGCATTCTTTGTGTATTTATTTATCACAAATGTTTGTTCCTTGGTCGTGGCTGTGTATGTATCTAAGTATCTATACGTATGTATCTATTATATATATCGTCGCCTGGTATGTACCCGCATCACAAGCCTTAATTGAGCTTACCGTGGGACTAGGTTGATCTGTGTAAAATGTCCCCAAGATATTTATTTATTTATTTTATTTATTTATGAATACCTAATTACTGAACATTCCATGAAACGAATTAATCCATCTTTTTTTTTCAAAACTACAATTTATGCACATAGATTAAATCTAACTAATCTACTTAACCTAACCTATATCTAAGGTTGGCCTTTATGGCATTGTACCGAGGATGCTGGCGGCATTTCCTAGCTGTATCGCAATACTCATGCATTGGTTTTCCGATACCAACTAAAGACCGAAGAGCTGGCGACTTCCTTGCACAACGAATCCATTATTGAATTTCAAGTTATCATATTTTTGTAATTACCTACATTACTTGTATCTGATACAGATAGATACCTAATACACATACTTAAGTTACTAATTACGTGTTTAATGGTTGATGCATTTGGTTTGTCGAGATATTTTTGAAGTAGTAAAGGTAGTATTTACTGTAAATGTGAAACAACATATATGGATTGAGCAATAAAATGATTCACCCACACTTGAACTTTGTTCATTTTTTGTTCCAAGTTAGAAACCATACCTAATAAGCATAATGATGACGTAGACCGTATGATGACACATTAACTAACCTATACATATTCATACTCTTACAATACAGGCATTGTTGGGTTAATAATTATGTGTATATCTTTTTACTTATTGCATGTGAATAAGGTGCTAAATCGTAAAAATATGTACTAACTTGATTTTACCTATACCGTCGGGTGAGAATGCAATTGTGCCATATCCATTTTTAAGCAAAATCGGTTTTTAATGGTTCTTGATAGAATATTTTTTTTGTCGTTTATAAAAGTAATCGATTTTTAAAAATTCTTATTTTATACTTAAAAAAAACATATATTTTTGTGCCATATCCTCAAACCGCAATACATAGTGATTACAATATTGTGCCATGTCCGGACATGACACAAATTTACGGTTAACAGCTATTTATCAGTGTGCCAAGCGACTAACCGATCAACATTTTTGTGACATAATCCATTAATCGATTTGATTGTATCGATTCGATACTTTTTTTTACCTACCCTCTCTTTTGATAAATGACAATAAAGAAGGTAGGTTTGATTTATAATGATTTGTGTTATTCATACTTCAAGCTTTTATCTTAATAACTTAGTGGTATTAATACCTACATAATATTTATAATTACGAGTACCTAACCATAAATTGTAAGAAATGACATATACTACAGAAAAAATGACCGAACCCCCAATGACCAGGACTGGAATCGAACCAGCGACCTCCTGCTTTCCTGCCATGCCATGCTATTTAAGTCCTGGCCACAGGAGGCCTCGGCCACTGTTCCTGAAGTACATATTATATGACATGTCTTTTAATTTATAGAGCGTGTAGTTAAACTGTAATTTTATTAGTTGATAAGAAATAATAACGTTAATATGTCATTCATTAGTAAACGTATTATAAGCTGTTCTCATCGATATTTTTTCATATCGACATTAGCACTAGATATCGCTGAAAAACTTATTATTTCACAAAATAGAGAAGGTCACCTATTAGATGGTACCTATTTACAAGAAAGTAAAAAAATGATTCACATAAATATTGGGAATCAATATTGGCACCATATTCACGTGAATAAGTAAGTATGTCTTCATATTCGAGATAAATTATCGTCTTGACTTGAAATAAATCTAGTCGTAAAATAACTTTTATTTGCATAAACAATTGCTTTTTAATGTCCACCTTTCTTGACATTGCACTAACATTTTGTGACACATCCATAACTTTGTGTCATATCATACATAGCAAGTTAAACATTTTCTTACCAAAATGGATATGGCAATTGTAAAACTGCTTATATCTCATGACTATAATAAGTTAAACATTAATTGTATATAACAAAAAATAGTAAATTAATATACTAAATGGTCAGTTAAGTTAAATATTGCAAAATTATAAGACATTTCAAGAAATATTTTTTTTTGTTTCATTTCGCTCTCCTGTAAACCAAGGCAAGTGGCGTTCTCAGCTAGGGTTTGCAATATTCGTCCAATTTTAGTATTCGAATAATACGAATACTTCGATTTCCATTATTCGAATATTCGAATTTTTCGAAGAAAACGAATATTATGTAAAATAGGTAATGAATATTTTAAAGGGATGTAATTGTAAAATATATGACGTAAAATGAAAGCGTTATAACCTCTCGAATCTCTCGATACAACAACAGACAGAGAGATGGTACAGTCAAGTGCAAAAATAAGTATCGAAAGAATCCGCTCATAAATATGTTACGACGTTCTTATTACACAGAGTTAGAGTGCACTGTTTTTGAACATTTTTGTGTACACTTTATTTTGTCTTTAACTGTACCTAAGAGGCAAGCATGGTCTGTAGCTTTTTAGCTGGCCTAGATTCAGTGTAAGAAGTTTAAAATTGTATCTCATATTTTTATCGCTTGATCACGCATTGATACACTCAGTCATTAGTATGTATAAAAAACTGCGTGCCAAAAATAATTCGTTATGAAAAAAAATACAAAATTTTTGTATATATTCGTGATGATGAATCATTACCAAAACAAGAGGATTTTCAGTCTAAAATTTTATTCAAATTAAGTTGAATAAGATTGTTATAGCGTAAAAATAAAAAAGAATAACTTAATTTTTGACAATTTTATTCATTAAAAAGCTGCTTAATTGTCTCGGGGAGTAAGTTAAACCTTATTCAAGGGGTAAGAGAACAAAAACTGTCCCGTTTAATAGTGAGTTGATTTGGATTTATTTGAATGATATATTATCAATCATACATCGTAAACTGCGATTGAAATTCATTGAAGTACTAGGGTTGTTACTCAGTCAAGTCAAACTCAAAAATAATTTATTGAGTAGGCTTAGCAACAAGCACTTTCGAATCGTCAGTTGTGCTACTTATACATGCATTTATATGGCGGAATGTATTTATTTATCATTAATATTATTATAGAATTAAATTACACTTATCAAAGTCTAGGTAACCTAGCATACAGCACCTAGCGGGCAGCAGTGTCATCGTAGTGGACACATTACTGCGATCGCCAATCCGCTTGCCAGTGTGGCGATTATGGGCATTTACCTCCTAATGCGTTTATACGCTTAATAGGAGAGGCTTACACCCAGCAGTGGATTATCAAAGGCTGAGGATGAGTCGTCCCTGGTGCAAAGGTACCCATCGCACTGGCCGCGTTACCACGCTGTACGGCGACGGACAACCTTTGCACCAGGTACGAACCCGCGCGGGTGTCAGCTGTCCTCTGAATAATCCGACGTCCAACTTCCCTTATAAAGGCAATAGCCTCAGACCCCCAGCACCCAGTAGCCTCCACTGCGATGGGAACAAAATAATAACTGTTACACAAGGCCGCATACTTGTCCCGTTTTTTAGCGGTAGCAAAATCCGCAGCAGCACCAGCTAAAGTGCTGACGGACGTGGCACCCCAGAGTAAGCACTTACCTTTCTGCCACGGCACCAAAGTTAATCCGTCGGGCCTTTTGCCGTCGGAACGACAAAGGCCCGGAGGCTCCAGGGCACAAGGAATGTTGGCCGATACCAAAGCCCTTCGTACGATGTCATTTAAGGCGTGGTGACGTGGAAACCTTCCCGTACAACGACTACAACTCAACGCGTGAAGATGCATTTATGAGGTAACCAAACATCGCAGCCCAAGCCCAGGCGGAGAGCAACTGCCCCACGCAATGAGTCGTTGTCCAGGAGTGTTCCCAGATGAGGGGCAGGCAAAGCCTGCAACCACGTACCCGCTTCGACATACGACACCGACTTTAGTCTAGCCAAATCGACCCCCGCGGGTGCACTCATAAGCCGTGCCAGCACGTCCTTAGCCCCAACATCGCCACTAGGTTATTAATATTTAAATTAACTTAATTGAATTAAACGTTGTTTAATCATTAAAATATATTTTTACATAGATGTTAATGTTAATTTTGGAATTTTATTATAATTCTTCGCAAAAATAAATTATTTTCACACAAACTTTCACTATTCGAAATATTCGTTTTCTTCGAATACTGAGTGATATCAAATTCGAATAGTAAATAAGGCTAATAATTCGAATATTCGAATATTCGAATATTCGAATTGCAAACCCTATTCTCAGCCGACGATACATATACCTACTTACATCTAATCAGAATCAGTGAAACGCAATGACGTTTTAACGAGGAAAAAATAGGCATTGTCTACGTAAGTCCCTGGTCTAAATATAATTGATAGTTTGTATAAAAAAAAATATATATTATAGGTACCACTCGTCAGTAGAATCCAAAAAAGTAGGGGAGACCAGGTATGAACGTAACATATTTCAGTTTTTGATTTTTTATATTTTTTTGGTAGCAGTTGTCAAACTTTGCATCTTTATGTGCAATAGAGACATATTTCATGTATCTTTTGGTACCAAAATAAACTTCAAACATCAAATAGTTTTACAGAAAAATGGCTCACAGTGAGGGATGGAATTTGTTGCAATTATCCCTACCCCCAGGGCTGGTTGTAACAGTGCATAGGGATAATAGAAACAAAGTAAATAACTATAAAATAATCAATATAATTATGTGTAATTAGTATTTTTAAGTAATCAACAGCCTTACAATATCACTATCTCAACGACGAACATTACCAATGAATGAATGTAATTAACATTAGGTATTATATGAGACGAAATTAATTTATACCTATAGGATATATGAGTGACGTGAGAGCAATCAACTTTCTGTCTTATTGTAAATGGCATATAAACAAACGCTTAGGTGTAATCCAAGGAATTAAATGCTTCCTGCATTGTCCTTATTTCTGAGTAGGTATACTACTAAGCTAATCATACAATGTACCCAATATGATAAAAAAATGTGTTTTACATTGTCATTGACAGTGAATATTTGTTTCCAGAAACAAATCCCGCCTTGGGTAGTGCCGCTGAACTTTCAAGTAAAGCTTTCCTTTACTTTACATGTCTATATAAAGTGATGTGAGCCAGTTGGTACGTCTTTGCTGCGTCCCTGTAGGGCATTTAAAAAAAGGATCACCTCAACTGCAGCCAACGCTATAATTTCTGTTTTGGTGGACTTCTGTCTGTTGTTATTTTGTGTATATTAGACATTCTGCAACAAAAAGGCACTAATTATATGAGTTATTTAATAAACGCTAGCACATAGGTGTACCAATGAGCCTCCAATTTGGAAATCGGGATGAAAGTAACAAGTTGTTTCAATCATCCCTGGGTATCGAATTTCCAGAATCCCGCAAACACGTAGCAAAAAAATATAAAAAGCATCATTAAAACATTGATTTGCAACCCTCAAACTGTAAATGATTAGTGACTTTACAACACCCATGTAAAACCCAAGCTATAGCGTTTACCATGAAAAATCTAGCTAAGATTGAAAAAATCGTTAAAAACTTACTTTTGATGCATTTTTCTGGGACCATAGCACTACACGCATAACCTGCCGTCACAGCACCGTGGGTGTAACAGAGGTTAGGGGGGAATCGAAATGGCATCTAATGCCCTGAAGGATGTTCGGATAGATGTCGTAGAAAATTTTTAAATGAATTTGTTACGTTCATCCCGCGTTACTTTTATACCTGGTCTCCCCTAAAAGCAAACCTAAAAACATGCATTATTTCTTAATCATGCACTTTTAGAACGCAATCTTGATTTTATCTCCAACTTAAAATCTGAAATCATACATTTTTAGTTAAAATTATTGATATTTATTAGTACTTATTATCGTAAAAATGCGTCTGCTAGCGTGTTTCACGATATGTATTAAATACGTCAAATAATTTACAATGGAAAAACCACAGATAAAATATAGGGAAGATTCCGTGTATTAAGACATACATGAACAAACTATTGTCATCCTTCACCCCATCTCAAGACGTATTCCATAAGGAAAAAGAGACAAATAAAGTAGCTCTACTTGGTCGTGAACTCCATCAACGTCTCCATTTTCTTGAACAATGCTACCAACCTGACTAGATAAAATGTCATTACTATTAGTGATGTCCAGTCTTCAATCGTATACTTTTATCGTCAATAATAATATTTTAACCAAATTAGGTAGCGAATACAGTAGGAATAAACCTTATTTCCTACTCAAAACCACGATCTTCTTCGATCGTGATTTCAAAATCTACATTTTAGGATAAAAATAAAATCACAAAGTAAACGAAATATTTTCTTTAATTAAAATGTCATAATGAGGGTTTCCTAAAACGTATGCCACTAGTTGGCGCCACTTAGCCGTAAGGTCCCGCTAAGAAACACAATTATCTAGCCCCAAAGAAAGACTAAGTAAATGTTTTTTTTTTTTAAATAAGGTTTAAATTTTTTTATGTATTTTTTTTAACTCATACAAAATATTTAAACCAGAAACTATAAACATAGAATTTAGACAAGTTTCTGGACCTGCTCCTGCCCTGGTGATTTCAGAAAACTCTCATTATAACATGTTTTATGGACTTATCATTCCTTAAAGCATACCTAACAATTTTGGTATGATGGCTTCTTTATAATTAAATTAATCAGTCTACACCAGTATCACATGAGGGTCATTATTAAACTAAATTTAATTTACTTGCTGGTTGACATGACATTGGATGATTACCAAATATGGTGGGTAGTACGTCAGAATGTAATCACTTATTCGCGTACCCTTGCCTGAAACAACAGCTTAAAATTGTGCGGAGCATATTTTTGAATACTCTTTAGGGTACCAGTCGTCTGCCTTTTTGATATTTTTGACCCATAATAGCCTTTGTTCAGTGTCCAGTGGAAACCTGTTGGACATTAAAAACATCGATTCATTTTTGAGTTGACTATCAATACATTTATCGATATCACGATCGGTCTCTTAAGTACCACACTATGCGATACAAATGTTTGAATCCCACTATTTATAATTACATTACGAATGTAAATACAAATGGTTTAATCACAAAACTACACATATGTATCCGACAACAAATATTGAATAAGATTTTCAGTTACTTTTACCTTAATAAGGTTCGAAATCTTAAAATTCAAGTCAAAACTAAATTGCCGGTGAAACGTAATGTCTTTATTTTGTTCATTCAGGTAACCCTGGCGGTTTTTACACCCTGGAACCACACAAGTCATCACTTTTATCACATTCCGTGCACTTATCGAACAGAAATATACATGAAAAGCTTTATTTTAATCACTTTTACTATTTGCGGTTTAGGTGCACTAGTATACACAAACAAAGATCGTTGACAGGCATTGCCGGCGTCACCCACAGATAAAATAGACTCGGTCTATCAATTTTATATGTCTATGGGAAAAACAGCCATATTCGTTTATATTTTTTTAGATTCTACTGACGTGACGATTGGTAGCCTAGATAAAATAGTATCATGGATTGAAATTGGTATTGGGTTCATTCGATTCAGAATCACGAGCTAATTCGATAGTAAAAAATAAAAATTCTAAAAATTTCCATATCAAATTTAACTTTCCTTTACGCGACGTTCAAAGAAAACGTGACGTAATGGAATGTTTCTGGTGACATTCTTTTTATATCAGCTCGTGATTCTGATATGAATGAGCCCAGCAAGTCTAGGTCTAGAAGAATCAGGGTTTCAGGATTCCTTTTTACGTCGTCGAGTTTTTGGGATTTTTATACATAAACAAAGCGATCAACAAAAGTGAATAACGCAAAAACAGTTTTTTCCTAACTAGAAAAAAGTCACTTGTTATGAAAAAAGTCATTCGATACAAGTGTAAAAACTTCTTTTTAACTCGGGTGATTGTCGCCCTCGTTTCACTCAGGCTCCAACTTTCACCTCATCGAAAAAAAATTTTTTAGCACTTTCATCGAAATGTACTATTTCGTTGCCAGTAGACGTACCACGAGTTTGCAATTAATCGTTTACTCGATATGTAAATCAGCTGTATTGGAGCTAGCTTGATGGACTACTTTACATATAGAGTAAACGGCAGCAGCTCATGGAAAGGACAAAGTTGTAGTTGTGAGCTTCATGAGCTTATTCCACCATCCCCATTTTACCATCGAAATTCTAGACGCACGGCCGGGTTCCACCCTTACTTGGTAGATATTCCATTTGTTCGTACAAAGCGCTTTGCGTCTTCTTTCCTTATGCGTACTGCCAAGGAATGGAATTCCCTGCCGGCGTCTATATTTCCAAGATCATATAACCCGTCAACCTTCAAGTCAAGGGTGAATAGGCACCTTCTGGGCAAACTCACTCCATCGTAGGCCACGTCTCTGCCCTTGGCTAGTCTGTGGCCACATGTAAGCCTATTTCAAATAACAAAAAAAAAGTCTTAAAGGAGTGACTTAGAGATGATAGTCCTGAATATTTCTGCCTGATTGTTAATTGGGAGAATCCTAGGCATATTGTAGATCTGGTACTACTAAAACGACATTGAGTATTTTAGATAAGTTTATTTGGTTTATATGGTTACAATAATATTTATCAATTATTCATTGTTAATACATTAATTGTATGGCACTAACATAAATAAAAAATACTATGAATGAAAATGTCTTATTTTGAAATATATATAAGGTACAATAATGATTTCGAGTTAAACATAATAATAATATATTCGGAATTAATTTCTCAGTCGTTCGTTAGACGTTTCGTAAATCAACGAAAGCCTCTTTTTTATTTTTGTTTACTTTTCTTAAGAAAATAAAATTAACAACACAAGTTCAACTTATTGATCCCGATAAATCGCAATTATAAATAAAGTCTTAATTACCGTAAATAACTTAACAGTTTGTACCGACGAGGACAGCTGGGTCACCGCCTCTAACGATGCTTATAATTATGAAAGAACGCGCAGGAATAGTCATTTATAAAACGATTGGACATCACTCGATAATACATACAAACGGGTGTTACAAACTTACTCTACGCCCGCAGCGGGGCGGCGGGCGGCGCGGGGAAGCTACGGCGAAGCTATCCGGCGACCGGGTACTAAATATTTATATTTTAAGGCATGTCTGTTTGTCTAATACTTAAACGGTTATTTTGGAGTCTCGATAACATATCTAGTTAAAATTTACACATACGTGGAAGCATACAGCGATGACAATCGGTAAGTAGACGATATAATGAGTACTCGGACCGATGCAGCAAGCGCACACACCACACTAAATACTATTTAACTTTAATTACATACAAAGGCCACATCACATCATTCAGTCACAAAGCGCGAATTAATGCTAACACTGTAATCCTCGAACAAACAACGTGATTTAATATGCTGATGACAGTTGCATTCTAATTCAACTATGAACGTTTAACCAATGTCGACATTATTCTAATTATTGTATAAATATTAAACTATGGTACAGTTCTAATTTGTGTCAACTAGATTAATGAGATTTGTCGGTCGACGAGCCTCTATGTTACCACCAACGCAGGCAAGAGAATCGAGTATCGCTATCGTACGGCCTCGAGAAAGCGCCCGCTATCGCCGAGTACTTGGCCGCGGTCGCTGAGCTAACGACGCGGCGACTCGACAGCACGACGGACTACGAGAGGAACTGTATCGTGCATTTCAAAGATTTGTTACAAATTTTGACATTTAAAATTCCGCTAAAAAATTATTTACATTAAATTTAAATCGACTGACATATTTGAATATCTATACGAGTATAACGTTAGATTATGAGTATATCAGGAATACTAATCACACCGTTTTTAACCATACTCCCTCAGACTTGAGCAATACAAATAGGTACCAAAAATATCTCTTTCCCTTATTCCGTCTTAGCAGTGATATGGTTAGGTATATCACAATATCAGTGTCCAGAAAAGCGGCACTAAAGTGAAACCGTAGCCTAATTTATAATACTGGCAGTTTTAGCTGATCGCTCGCAGTGCAGGTTTTGCCTGTGCATAGGGAGGCAGCGCATGTGCGGTCGTACTTTGCTGTGTAGGGACGCAGTAGGAGGGAGATTGGGAGAGGCCGTGCAGTTAGTGACGCCAGTAGTTACGTACCCAACACCTGTACATTTTACACATTAGTTCCTGGGACCAGCCCGTCACCGTAGACCCAGAGGAAGGTGTGAGGAGAGGCGCATGCAGTTAGTACCAGTGGCCGGTTAACAAGTCTATAACGGACTAGTATTCCCTGAGATCGTTGCGTTGCTCTTACCACCCCAATTCAAGCATTAGCTGTACTGTCCGCGACACGCGTTACATATAAATATTATATGTTTTAGGCATATCTGATTCGTACATATTATATTTGTTTACAGTATGGAATGTGTGTTACTACTACATATACACAAATAATAATTTTAGGTTAATAGTGTTTGCGTTGAATAGTTTTGTAAATTATCTATGAAGTTCTAATACACACGAAGTACCTATACACTCTAATAATTATACACATCATATATCGATATACAAATATGGGTAATTTTAGACATCGAATTCACGATTATATTTATCTAAGTATATTTTTCCGATATTGGGCGTCTTTCTCTTGGCATTCAATTTGGAATAATTTAGCGTACAAACGTTTTTCCTTAGTAATTAATTTGAGATTAATCCCTATAATACAAATAATCATCTATATCACATCGTATTGAAGAAAATATTTACTGCAAAGTGTTTTATTTAAAGAAACAAAAGGTTTCATGGACCTATTAAAAAATAAGCATGTTGCATTTCTATATATTTGCCATAAATATTTTCCCAATTTGTGTTCTTAAATAATATTATTTACAATTCAAGACCATGTCGTGCCTTAAAACGTAAGACTAGAATTTACTAAATAATTAATAAATGTGAGAATTATAATTTTAGTGATGTCGATCCGTTACGTGACGAATATGATATTTCCGAGAGGTAACTAGAAATAAAATTACAGAACAGGATACAAAAACACCCTCACTATTTACAAACCTCATACAAAACGTTCGCTACACGGGATCCATAACAACCAGTTCCATTTCGAGATTGCTTCACTGTTTCACTACACTTTGGAGATATGGCTGGCAGCCGGTGGCGTTTGAAGCCTTTAAAGGCGGTTGAAGTGTAGGGGTCGCCACTCGGGCTGCCAGCGCTAGGGCGGGGATCAGAAGTCGTCGGGCAGCACCGCGTCACGCGGCACGAGCCCCTTCTGGTCGCCGCGGCAGCACAGCAGGTGCTGCGCATCTACCTCAAGGATCAGCCGCAACCGCTCGCCCTCGTTGAACGCCAGGTGCCCGGAGTCAGACGGTAGCCGGTGCCATAACGTTCTCACGTATCTGAACACGTAAAACTTGTGTAAATTACTTTGTGTTGGAATTTATCGTTTTTTTTTTTACTAAAGTGGGCCTAGCACATCTTGCGTGCCACAGCTATTTGCGCGGTCACCCATCTCTTTTTAGCCAATCCAATAAAAAAGAGTCCGGTAGCCGCGAGAAGGCAGCGAGTTGTTGTCACGCATTAGATGTGCTAGGCCCCAAATTTTATAGCGTAGATCAAGCATCACTGTTTAAACTCGGGCGGTTCTCATGCTTGCTCTATATTAAAAAAATCGTTATAGTGTAGTGCCCGGTCGCTATGAAGCCAATCCAGACGGCCGCCAACTCAATACAATATGTGTCAAAAAATCGGTGTCCTGCCTTGCCTTTTCTGAATATTAATTGCCAACAACTTTAAGCTCTACGCAGACGCCTCGAGTTCAAGGTTCCCAATACTAGGTGAATTTAACAAAAAAACCGGATAAAACTGATTCTGTCAGATCTAGATATGCTCGGGCTTATTCGAATCAGAATCACGAGCTGATTCGATTTTGATAATAACAATTTATATCCCCAAAAACAATTTCCATTACGTCACGTTTTCTGTATGAACTTACGAGAGTCGCGTAACGGAAACTTAATTTTTTTATAGAAATTTTAGGTCTATTTTTTATTATTAGAACCGAATCAGCTTGTGCTTCTGATTTGAATGAGCCTAAGCAATTCCAGACTGCAATAGGGATGATGACTGTAGTTAAAATGAATTGTTTAACATTATGCACGACATAATACACAAAGAAATTATTGCTAAGATGTAGATTGCAGTAATTTTCGTACAGAACATCTATTTAATAAATTGAAAAGAACTTAATAGAGTAGGTCATTTGTCAGTACTCAAACGTGACGTCACTTTTGAGTATTTCATATAAAATTCCATAGTAGTGATCGTTTTGACAGTTCGAAAAAAGATGCTGATTTGACTTGCCAGTCATCATGCCTATTGTTTTGAAAAACGCCCATGAGCAGCATACAGGCGTACTGACTTGTGTTTCTGGTGCGTGGTGTTGGAGTGGTGGCGCGCGGCGGACGAAGAGGCGGCGCGACGCGGCGCGGCGGGCGGCGGCGCGCGCCCGTACGGCAGAGAGGCCGGCCGCGGCGCCGCCGGCCCGGCTGTGCCCAGGCCGTCCACTCGCGACGTCCTGATAACACAACCTATTCTTAGCTATTTGGTATAAAATATAAATATAAAGGTGGAGCGACGATTTGCGCGGGATAGCTGGCAGGAGCTGGATGCGAGCAGCCGAAGATCGAGAACGGTGGCGTGAAATTGGGGAGGCCTATGTCCAGCAGTGGACTGCGATAGGCTGATGATGATGATGATGATGATGATAAATATAAATATCTTGGGACATTTTACACAAATCGACTTAGTCCCACAATAAGCTCAATTAAGGCTTGTGATGTGTGTACCAAGCGACGATATATATAATAGATACATATACATATATACTTAAGTATATAGACGGCCATGACCAAGGAACAAATATTTGTGATAAATAAATACACAAATATTGCCCTCGCCGGGATTCGAACCCGGAACCTCCAGCTTCGTAGGCAGGATCACTACCAACTAGGCTCGAGGTCGATACAGCAGGAGGTTGGTATAGAGTTAACCTTTGGCATACGAGATGGGGTATGCCAGACCCCAAATGTATGGAAACGTCATATTTTATAACCATTTTTTACCTCGTATGCGGGGATTAAGATGAATCTAACATGCAGGGCCAACATGACCAGCCATTGAAAACCTCAGACATCCCATGTGTATAAATAAATCATACTGAGCAACTTTTATTATGGGACTAACGCCGATATCGCGAAATATAAATTTACCAGGTGGTGTATCTTAAAATTTTGTATCAGAGACAGAGAGTTTAATTTTCATTTAACTATTTTGGGGTTGATCATAGTAATGTGGCGTCTGAGGTGTTGTGCGACTGGTTAAACAACCTGTTTATGTACGTAAGTAGGTACGTATTGCAAAAAAGATACTGAAGATTGATAATTTAATTTATTAATCACCGATAATTTATTGTACTGGTGTTTTCAGTATTGTTATGAATCAATCACTTTCGTAAAATCCACCAAGATTCAGGACGGAAGTTAATAGATATTTTCTTACTGCAGGTATTTTTCTTTTATCAAATAGGATCCACATTACTTCCTGTATCCAATTATTTTTATACACATATTAAGTAACTACATACACGAGTAGGTATTTATTTTTAGTGGAGCGGGCTTTCCTCAAGGAAATTTTGTGTTAAGGTAAAATCCGGGTTCTAATTGTTTAAAAACTTTGGTTTTCACCATAACGTAATTATTACTCAGCGAAAAATGTTTGCCAATGTTAGGTTTTCCACATAAGAAAACAATGGTTCACTGACGTTAAATGTTAATGTTACGGTTAATGTTATGCTTTTTGATTTATTATGCGTAATCATAGCAAAGCATAATTACACATAGTTAAGTGATGCAGTGGCTTATATTTATAATATATTTTTCTAGAAATCGTTAAGTTTTCCATATGTTTATATTATAATACTTAGGTAAATAGTTACTTATATGGATAGCAAACTTGTAAGCAGTGTATTTCTTAACTGGTGCATGATAGGCAATATATCGTATTATATGAAACGGGTAACTTCATTACCATAAAGGTCACACGCTGACGTGACATGAGATACGTGCAACGACATATTTTCCGTTTGGATGTACCTAGCTCAAACGATATCCGGTAACGATGGCAGGCGCTTTACGGTAATTCAAAGTAGGTTAAGTTACAGCAGCGACATTTATAATCAGACTTATAATAAAATTAATATTTTACCTATTTTCTAAAAACAAAGGATGTATTTGACACATAATAAAATGAATCACCCGTATATTTTGAAGTCGAAAATTGTTCGGTATGTTTTGATTTATTAGGTGTGTTTCCAGTTTTACTATATTTTTTTATATATGTGAGAGTTTAAAACTTTAGGTACCTACTTCTTCTCTTATCTCCTGACAATGACCGTAATATTACTAACTACTAGTAACCTTACCACCTTACTAGTAGTTTACCTACTTAATTAGAATGTTAGTAACATTTTTCTTTATTGCCTATCTGACAGAACGAGCAAATCGCTGGTAATCAGGATAAATATTATAAAATACACCGCTATCTTCCTCAATTATGACTTCCTTGTTTATGTTTCTTCATATTTAATAAGATCTTTGTTTAATGCGTAGGTACTTTCGTTATTATTCCTTTTATTTCATTTTCTACTTAGATACTTCCGGAGGTATTTATTGTAGGTACTTCCGGGTTTGCGTTTTTATGTATATCTATATATTCAGCCCGTGTTTTTCTGTAGATACCTGTCAATGATAAGAGTCTATAATTATGTGAAAATCAAAACTTCGAAATGAGTCGTACGTTTCACAAGGTTTTGTTGTAGTAGCTAATTACTCATTAACAAATCAAAGTAAACTATCAAGGGGTTGATTTATTTCGTATCTTGTCACAGTGATCCGCGATAATCTGATAATCTTACATCTTATACCCGTGTCACATATATTTGCGGTCTTTGTTATGATAAGACTATTGATGGTAAAGTGAACACATTATGATATACCTACCTAGTTTTCTTTGACAGACGCAGGTAAGTTATTATCGCTACTAGTAAGCGGTACGCTATCAGAAAAATTCCACATTAATAAACTTAGTTGTTAGTGAAGCTATGTGAATGTTAGTACTGTTAGCAGTTCGATAATAGCTCCAGTGTGTACATACGGCGCGAGTTTCCTAGCAACCGGTTTGCAAATAACGGCCTCCTTCTCCTTATTGCTGGCGACGACTCTCTTCACGGCTTCAGGGAAAGTTCTGGAGAGGTGCAGTTCAAAAAGCGCATATATAACAAATAAATAGTATTCCACCACCACCAGAAAATAATACAGAAAAAACTAAGCCGATAAACTAAAAAAGATAAACCGAGTTCCGTATCTATTTGAAAAAAGAAATACTATTATGTCTATGGGGGATACTTCCTCCATAGATGTTTCAATGAGAAAACTTCTATTTATTTGCCATTAACGGAACTCGGTTGCATTAACTTAGAGGAAGCGGTGAACTCAAACAGATAAATTGCTAAATACTATGCCGTCACCTTAATGTGCAAATTAATCTACAATAGTCATGAAATAACCGTAACAGCTGTGGCCTATTTCACCATAATTACAATTGTGACAATTGTAAAATATCACTGTTACTGACGTCACAGGCCTCCGTAGGCTACGGCTACCGCTTACTATCGGACGGTCCATGTGCTTGTTTGCCACCAACATAAATTTATTACTAATAACGTTATTATATCGTTAATAAACTACTTTTTATTTTCCGAAACCCGTGACAATTGTCCCAAGGTTTAGTACAATTTTCATTAATTCTTGACATGAGGTTCGGCTTATGTCGGAATTTCGCTACAATTTGATGATTTTTGTGACAGTTGTAATTTTGCTTCGCATAAAAGTAGCTATTTACTGCTGATTTATTAAAGTTCCTGCACTAATTTTTATGCTGGTGGCAAACAAACGCACGGCCCTTCCGATGGTAAGCGATAACTGTAGGCTATAGACGCTCCCTATTGGAGAAACTGTAGATTTACAATTGTAGGACTTATCAATGTTGTGAAATTGGGGCCTGTTACGATATTAGAATTGTCGCAATATTTTACTAGCGTCATAATGCGAGTACCGATTACTCTTGGAACGAGTAAAAGAGATGGAATTATGACGCAGGTTCATTAGCTACCATGACTTTGCAAGTATCAGTAACGTTGGGTTTTACTCAATACGTAAAGTAGGCCACCGCACTCGCTCCAATATGACAGTGGGTGCGCGATAGAATGTATTACGTATAGAGTAAAACCTAACAGTATTGCGGCTACAGTCGAAGACAAAATAAAGTGTATACAAAAATGTTCAAAAATATGTCCTAGTGCACTCTAATTCTGTGTAATAAGAACGTCATAACATATTTATGAGCAGATTCTTTCGATACTTATTTTTGCACTTGGCTGTACAGTATTGCGGCCCGTAAAGTATGAGATAGTATCATAGTTACCTATTGGCGGGTTGTGGCCGTTTAGCCGACGTCGCACGAGCGGTTGCGGTGCGTGCGCCGCCCGCGCTCGCTGTTGGGGACGTGCCCTTGCGTACCGGCACCGGGATACCCCTGTTTAGGAGAAATATTCAGTTTACTCATTTGCTGAATGTAAAAACCATATTTGATCTCAGGCTGTCACTGTAGATACCTAGTGTGCGTAACAGGAGACACCGAAAACCTATATGTGGTTTTGGTATAACCAAGTAACTTCATGAGGTAAGCCAAAATATTGGTCTGTTACTTTTGGGCCTTTTGACTAATGGGGTACAAATAATAAATACTCAAAAGTGGTGGACCACTTAAGCTTTCTATGCCCAATCATAGTCACTACAACCTGTTCTTTCTTTTATTCCGAATTACATTAAATTCTTGTAAAAAAACGCATTAAGGCAGACGCCACACTGTAGTCATTTACGCATGCAACGGCAATGTGTAATAGTTAAGTATGGCCAGGCTATAATTAATAGTACATTATTGCAGAGGCCGGGAAAGCGAATTTCGTGGATGAGTATTTTTTGTCGGACGAAGCGAAGCTGAGGCCGACAATTACATACGAATCCACGAAATTCTATTTCCGTCCGAGGCACATATAGGACTTTTCTCCAAACATGCAAGGAAATAAAACAAAATTTATTACAATCGATTAAGTAATTCTTCTTGCAAATTGAATAACAATTGAAAAGAAAAAATCTCTTATGATTCCCGCCTAAACTTTTTTTTAATGCATGGTCGTTCATAAAAAATAGTAACGATATCTATGGTTTCATTAAACCGTACCTACACGACCTGACACACCGAGGCGTTTGTAACTCATGATAGAACGAGACGGCCATAGATTTGATCGCCGTCTCTCGCTCTATCCAGACCAGGCGTTTGGTCGTGGCTTTAGAATTTGGCTGTATGCATTTTTTTCAAAGTCCAAAAGTAGTTTTTAAGAAGTAAAAAACAATACATTAATGGATTTTAGTACAATTTCGCGGCCGCAAAAACTGTACAATAATGAAAATCTTTTTTTTTAATTTGAGCTGGTACATAAGAAGGTACTTCGCGTTTCGTTTTTGCTACATTAATGCGAACATTTCCGAGCATATTGGAGAAAAATACATTAAATTTGTATACTTGCATAGCGCTGCCCCAATTCGCATCAATATGACGTCTGCCTAACAATAAAGAGGCATACCTACTTTAAGTATTATTTTGTAAAGACAAGACAATGTTTAGTTATTCATACTAGTTACAGCATAACCCCCTGATTCATAAGTCTCCTAACTTAACAAGCCGCTAACAATTTTTGGTCCCTTTCGATCTCATAGACATATTTATAAGGCAGAAAGACAAAGGAATACCAACAATACTTAGCGGCTTGCTAAGTTAGGTACGTTTACGAATAAGGCGGTAAAAGCATGACTAACCGGTGTGCGTTCTTGGCGGGCTCGGGGATGGCCGGCGCGGCGGGCCGCACGGGCGACGACACGGGCCGAGGGATCTTGGAGCCCCGGGCCGCCGCTGGTGACGTCTCTCCTGGTGATTCAATGAGCGCGGTTTTAAAAATCACTTTTAACTAGATGTCGGAGAATTCCCACGGACAGAATAGTACACGAAACAAAACGTGAAGAAAGGGAATTGAACCCAAAGAATGTAAAATATTAAATGAAAAATTTGTATTTCAATATACAAAAGATTCTGCATAAGAAACTTCCTAAAAGGTGCGGCATGTCCTTATTAACCTTTTGGACAGTAAGAACAGCTAAAGGCGTGTGCCAGGACGTGACGGGGCGTAAGGAACCATGCCACGGGGGGCTAGCACATCTATGAGAATCGTGTATTAGCTACAGGAACTTCTAAAGTTGACAAGGAAGACGCTTTCAAATCATCTATCTTGCTGTAGTTGCTGGCAGAACATTTTGACGAGAGTTGAAAAGCGTTCCAAAGGTTAACCAATTGAATTTTAGAGAGATAAAAATATACCTACCCGGGTACGTCCATAAACTGCGACCACGCCAGTGTATTGGCAGAAGCACCGTTGTAATCCCGGCGCAGTAGACTGCGATCGCCAATCCGTGGCAATTATAGCCTCAATTCTGGGGGAGACCTTTGTTCAGCAGCAGTCGTTTGGCTGAATGATGACGAAACAAATTCAAAGAAGTAATTACCGGATGGAGAAGAGGGGCTCTCGGCGTTACTAAGTAGTTCCCATTTGAGTTGGAGCCGGCGGAACTTGCCGCCCGAGTGGCCGCTGGCAGCCGCGCTCTGTCCACTGCTTGCCGACCCCGGCCGCCACTCCTCGCCACTGCAGTCCAGCTATAACAAACCCGTGAGTAGTAGTATAAGTAACGAGTTTATTTGGGTCAGAAAAAAAAATTACATAGTTGGCTAAACAAAATTTAACGTTACATTTTTTGTGTTACGAATTTACTCTGTCTTTTGGCAGCAAAAAAGGCAATTACGCAGGTGCATAAAAAATAGGTATTTTTTTATTTGTCGCCTTTTTCTATTGCCAAAGGTAGTTGAATTGGGCATACCATAAACTTTGTATGACTGACTTTCTTAACATAATGAAAACGTTCGTGGTTTTTGTTTTGATTAAGGGCTTACCTATGTAAAATTTTTTGAGCAATCGACACTTTCGGTGGACGTACCTAAAGTTAAGGAATGCGAGTACTAATTTTGAGATAAATAAGTAACAGTTCGATAAATCTTAACATAGATTTGTAAACAAGCCGTTAACTTTTAACCACCGAATGGGCAATTTTTGTTTTTCTGACTATCAATGACCCGTAGGTATGTGACATTTTACAGTGCGTTATAAAGATGAGGCTTTTATTGCACAGGTAGACTTTCGAACAAACTGTTTTGAACAAAATTTATTACTGGATTGCGTAGTATACTGATAATTACGTTTTACGTGTATAGTCTCACTAACAAGTATCAAACTTCATGTCCAGTTAAAAAAATTTAGAAGTTACTAGTAAAGATTTACAAGTAAAGATGTTCAAATGAATGAGTAAGTAGAAAAGACTCTTTTATTCTAGCGACATTGTCAGAATCAGAATTTCGCAACTTTTTTTCTAGTTGCATCGACATATTTAGGATACGAATATATATATATAGCTACTGGTGTACTAGTCTGGTTCGTTCAACCGTAATGTGTGGAGCTGTATCCAGGTGGGATCGATGACAGGTTGTTATATTTCGCTTCCAACTCGACAAGGTAATGAACTTTGAAATATAATTGGAGTCTGCGTATTGTAAGTCAGTGCGCAGTGCTACCATGACTAATTCCAACAATGCCGGTGATTGTGAGACGAGAGAAAAAGGTATCTGCTATACACTGCTAGGGTACTTTACGTTAGAACAAGAAATTAGTTATGATTACGACATTTTTAGATATACTGGATTGCCTGTTACCATAACCTCCGTGTAAGTATTAGTTTTACAAATCATGTTAGTTATGTAGATATTAATATTAATTAGAATGACCTCATTATTTTAGTTATTAACATAATCATAATATATGTAAATAAATAAAATAGAATAGACAATCATCACACAAAAAACAAATTTCACACAATCGAAATAAAAACTTATATAACTTAAAATAAACAAATAAAATAAGCAGAATGGTTAAAAGCTGCAAGCGTTCCTGCAAAAAAAAAACAAACAGAAAACGAATGAACACAACGTGGAAAAACGTGGGTCTACGAGACGAAGCACACAGGAGGAGCCGCGCCGTTACCTTGGCGTCGCCAGCTGCGGGCCGCGGCTTGTTGTTCTCCAGGCTGTCCGTGTAGTCGTCGCTGTCGTCGAACACCAGACGATCAAACGCCTGCATCAGCTTCGAGCCCAGCTGCACCCCCGACCAGCGCCGGTTATTCTCTAACTCTATCCTGCTGTTATTCGGACATAGGTCGTAACCGATCGCCGACGGATTCACGCAGGAGCGCGGTCTGTTCTTCTCGAACGCGGTTTTTACGTTAGCGGAGTCGTTGAGTAGATCCGGGGTGGACGGCTCTTTGTTTTTGGGTTCCTTGTGCCTCATGATAACGCTGGTTTGGCAGTCGTCGCTCGACAGTCCGCTCGATTGCATGGAGCGCACGAGCTTCAGCAAATTCCGCTGGTTCAGTGTTAGTGGCGGGGTGTTAATCGAGGTAGGCTGTTAAATACACCAAAGACTTTTAGCATCATGCATCATGCCGTCCGCGGTGACGTGAACGACCTTCGTCGGCCGACACAAACGCAAGCAGGGCCTTATTTGCATTTTATGAAACCTGTGCACGAACGAAATGCCAAAGTTATCCGTTCACAGACTTAAGTGTATTTTCGTGAGTCGTAAGCACATGCAATAAACAATAAAATGCAAATAAAGCGATGTCTGCCTTTCTGGCAAATCTGTTAGGGTAGTGGTTGTGATTTGATACGTAGATACTCGTAGATATGTAGGTCCTTAAATATACGGATCTATGTTTAGGGTTAAGGCATGCGTCTCGTGTATGGTTAACTTGTTTAATTATATAATAAATAACCCAATCATCAGATTTTGATTTCTTTTCACAATGGATTAGTTAACTTCGAGTAGGTACTTATTACTTAATATTTATTTCTATTATATATTTTTGGCAATATCATCTTAAATATCAGATATAGGTACACCCTATACATCTAATTTAGAGATAATTATCTTCTAGACGAAGACATTCAGCTTTTCAAAGATGTAATGGCTGAATTTACTTAGAAATAGTTTACCTATGTACGAACCGTCAATAACGTAACTAAGTAGCTAGGTATTTATTTTTGGCTAATCACAGTGATCACTCACGGATGTTAAACAATAAGAATCAAATTAGTTTATTATTGATAATCGATGATAGCTACTGTGTCACTTAAATACATATTATCAAAATATCTGTGATAGGAAACTTTGTGTCACTTCAATCAAATGAATTACTGAACAAAAATTGATGATTTTGATACTTGCCTGCTGTGAATTGCCCAACTTTTATAATAATAAATTGAATTATTTTATATTATCCAAGAGCGATATTTATAAGTGCGGCGGAAGCTAAGGATAGAACCACGCGTGGCTGACTTAAAAAGCCGACAATGAAATGGATATGGCATGCATGTCATGAAAGTCAAGCCTGAAATGTGCCTCAGGGAAGTCAAAATTCGTAATTTGAGCCGTCCGCTTCAAGGAACAGATATAAACAAATAAATATGCAGTTTAGTGAGCCGGAACAGACGGAGTAACTGAGACCAACATAAGTCCACCGAATGAAGATGGGTCATCTAATGCGCTACGATTGTAACTCACCCGACTAGCGGCGCGCATGTCGCTCTCGATCTTCTTGAAGCTTCGGTGCAACTCGCGCATCTCGAACATGAGGTCGAGCGAGAAGGGCAGCAGGCGCAAGGGTTCCAGCGCGGCTTGCAAGGAGTCGAGTAACGCGCGGCAGCTTGGAGCCTGCACGCCGGCCAATAATAGCGCGTCTGCCGTGTACGCCTTGCTGAGCACCGACTCGCGTGTGCGCACGTATGACACCCAAGCGTCCACGGACTGTGCACTGCGAGGGGGCAAAGAATATTGTTTTTATTTTTATATTAAAACGGAATGGAGTAGTCGGACGGTACCACAGATTACCTGAAGAAGGTAACTTCGAGATATTGCAAAATTGAAGCCCTTATTTTTTTATTCACCGCATTTTAGATTAATGTAGTACCTAATTATACCAGTTTGTCAGTAGTAAAAGGAGCCAAATTTAAATTTTCTATGGAATAACAACTCAACAAGCTGGTTGGACAGAATATAATTTCTGCTTTAAATCCCAAAGACAACGGATTAATGCGACAATTGTGTGAAGTTCTTTCTGAAGGAATTTTATATGTTTTGCAAAGACTTTTCAATTGCAATTTCGGAAATTGTAACAAGCAAAAAATTTCACACTAACCCAACTCGAAAATTGGCTTGTTTTTTGACGTTTTCATACATAGCACAACAATTATTTATATTCAAACGCACTAAAAAAATCGCCATCTCGACATAGTTTAATGTAACATTATTTGCTTCTTACGACCTCAGGAATACGCTGTTATTCAGTTTCCTCGTGTAACGCCATGTATACAGGTAGGTACGACTACTTACTTTAATAAACCCAGAATGAAGGCGTTGAATTTGACCAGCCCCTCCGTGACAGCATCTTCACTGTTGATCCTCAACACCAATTCATTCAAAGACTTCGTTATTGGGCCTTGTCTCGCCGTAGTCTCTACCATTTGCCACACAGAGTTGTTCACTGCCCCGAAGGAAGTTTCGATGTTGTCTTTGAGTCCATCTCGGAAGACCGCATATAAGGCGGGACACAACGCGTTCAGTGCAATTTTGGCACAAGCCGGGGACTGTTTAGAGTCACCCAGGAAGGCCAGTTCGGCTTGATCAGTGGCAGCCGAGAAGTGTTGGATCAACATTTCCACAGCGTCCGTCACGTTTGAAACCAAGGCTGAAAATTTTAAATACATAATTATTAAACATAGTTATAGTTATAAACGTAGTGCTTTTTCATTTAAGTACCATTTAAATAACGGCAACCTTTCACAAATAGACGTAACTTAATTATTAGGTACTACAGATTTCAGATTATTACCTCTCTTTTGTGACAAATCAATTATATCGAATTTTCCTCTGCTATCGTGGTGCAAAGGGCTGCTGTACTCATCTGGGCTTATTTCTGCTTCTTCGCAAATTGGTATTTCCGCCAAGTTCTTTCCCTGGAAGATATAATAAGTGTAACGGATATTTTATACACAATAATTGATTGACAATTAATGTGAAATGGATTAGTGAACGATATAAACAGCCCAGTAAAATTAGCCAATTTTTATTTCAGGCAAAATAAAGACAACAAGCGAGTGTTGGCCAAAAATAATATGAAAAATAAAACGAAGATAAATTGGAGTAAAGTTCGCAAAGAAAATAAAATAACCAAAGGTACTCACAGAAATCAATAGGCAATGATGTCGATAAACTAGTTAGAGAAAACTAATACCTGATATAGTCTCTGTGAAATTACAGCAGAAATATTAGGTGAGTTAGGCGGAGTGGTGAGACTGGCTACTTTCAGCTCTTCCATTGCCTTCACTTGGGTTGATTGAGTTTCAGGTTTAGCCTCAGACTTTTGGGCGAAACTAACAGATTTTTTGCTATTACAGCTACTACCACTAGAGTCTGTGGACCTTTGATTTTCTTCTTGAGAACGTTTCATTTGCAGAAACTTGGTAACCTGATTTCTTACCTTTTGGACCTGATTTTGGTCCCATTCATCCATATTATGGCAATTAAATCCACTTAATTTCAAAAACTCTTCTAATTGTTGCAAGTCAGCGCTGCTGATCAACGCGCCAGGCGGAGGGAACTCCGTGTATTCAGTTTTCTTTGTTCTCGGTTTAGGCATTGGCGGCGTGTGGGGTCTGTGGTATTTCAATTCATTCGATTTGCCAGATTCTAGGCTACTCTCAGTACCGACTCCTTCATCATGGAAAAACTCATTATAGTCGGCATCTTTTTCAGCAGCATCGAGGAACTGCTGCGATAACCTTTTGGCAGCTAAATCGTTATTTTTCCTATATTCCGTAGTTTGATTTTGTAAATAGTATGGCTCCTGAAGCGATCGCCTTTTCGTCTTGTGTTCAGTTGCAGCAGTCATACAAACAATAGGATCTTGCAACAGCTCATCCATTTCGAACATACTGTAACGCTTCGATGGCGTGCTAGATTTACGCGGTTTGTCCATCGATTTACGCAAAATGCTCTTAGGGAGGGGTGGTCTCGGCGGGGCATGCTCGCCTTGTTTGGCGTATCGGGCCTGCTCGGCCATCAGGAGTGACCGCTTAGGCACAGAGGGATTGACCCTTTGGCCTTCGTTATTGCTGGCCTCCGAGCTCGTGGCGCTGTCGTATCTGTACACGAACAAGGGGTTGAAGTTGCCGTGCGGAGCGGGGCTATTCTGCGCGGAAGAGTCAGTGAGCATGGTGGAGGAGCCGCGGTAGCCGGAGGAGGGCTGCGTGGCGGTGCTGGAGCTAGACGATACGGTGGTATTGTGCCCCGCCAGATGGTTGCAATCACAACTCATGGGCCTGCCCTTGGACCTGGGCGATGGCGTAGCGTTACAGTATTTGTCGCCACATTTTGTTCCGGATTCTTTTTCTCTTACGTTTTGCATAAGTTCGGGTAGTTCTGATAACATTTGCTTGCATTCTGTGGGTAGCAAAAAGTTTAGTGAATCCCAATCTTTTATGTGCCCGAGTCCTTTCTTTTTTAGCATCTCCACGTCGTTACAAGAAAATGGTCGTTTACCTTTAACATTCAGTCTATTCCTCTTGATTTCGCTTGATTTTGGCGATATGTTTACTTTTACAGGGTTCAGGTATATATTTGGTCTGCCATTTAGAAAACTTATATCGGGAAGCGTATAGTTAGGATACAGTATAAATACAGGTTTCTCACAATCTCCTTCTTTAAGTTTCTCAAGAAATGAGGGCTCCACAACCTTAAATAGTTCACGTTCATGTGATATTGTTGACATTTGTAACGTGGACGTCTGCATACTCTTATCAATAGTGGTGGTTTCGAGATGAGTAGACGTAGATTTGTTATCAAATGGTTCTTTTTGCAATAATCGATTCATTTTTGTTATTTGAGTTCCATCTGATTCCGAACAACTCGATATACTAACACTCGTGTTTGACGATTGAGAAGAATACGATTTCTTATTACTTCTCAGCCTTGAAGGGCTATTCATCATATTAACATTGGTTCTCTTTGAATAGCGTTTATTTACAGTTGCATAAAGGTTTGATTCGCTATCACTTAATTTTACGCCATCTGCGTTATCTTCCTCTTCTATAACTTCATCATAAACTCGATTATTGTACGGGTTGCTAGGCGGAATCTCATCGTATATTGCAGAACCCTCTTCTGCGACATCACTGGGCAATTCCATTTGAGAGCGTACTGAAAGTTTCGAATCATCCTTTGGTTCTCCAATAGAGTCTCCGCTTTCACCACCAGAGCTAGATGGCCAGCATTCCGACCTGTCAATTTGATCCAAACCCACTAATCCATCATTGCTCTTTTGTTTCATAAATAGTTTAACTAAACTAAATGCCTGTTTAGGTTGACTTTTTTCTGACGATGATGGGTTTTCTGTTGAGGAGGTACTCATGGGTTCTGAATGCTGACTTCCGTGTGTGGAACGATGTTGCGATACATCATATACTTTCATGCAGGTCGAAGTACCCGTTAACCTCTGGTTGGTGGTGAAAGAGTCGACCTGTAAACAAGGGCATAACAAGGTGTTAATGAAAGACAACAAGGTCAAGCCCAAAACATGTTAATGCAGTAAAGTAAACTTTCGTACCGTTGAGTTGCTGAGAGCGGCCGAGTTGATGGAACTGCTCATAATTTTTCTTCTGTAAAGGTTTGGCAGACTTTGGCTCTTGATAACTGAGTTGCTCATTTCACTTGTTGCATCAGTCGCTTCATGAGAATCTTCATTATTGTTTCCCGAAGGATGCCTGTGAAAATGAAAGCAGAATAGCGTCAATATATTATAATTAAAGTTCATGTACGTTTCGATATAACAATTACCTACAATATTTGAAAATATCGTGCTTACCTTCTTAAAGGCGAATGGTTGGTCTGTTTCTTAAGTTTACTCCAAGTAGTTAATCCTAAATCACTCCTAGCCATAGAAGTAGTTAGCTTATTGGTTAGTTTCTTACATCTTTCTAATAATTCTAAATTCCTGCGTGTTCTTTCATCTAGCGTTGCATTATCTTCTTGCTTATCCAATTTGTCTGAAAATATAATGAAGACAATTATCTACAAAGTTTACATTCTTAGACACGATGAATCATATTGGACGTAGGTACGAGTAATCACAACTTGGGTAAACAATTATGTCATAATTCGAAATTCCTCATTCCAAATAATTGATCGAACGACATTCCTTTCTTAAAAGTATGTATCCACGATGTTTCGAAATATTGGAAATATTATGTATTAATTTGACTAGTGTTAAGATTTCAATATAATTGAAATTTAAATAAGCAGGTAGGTACGTGGGCAGGTACCCAGTACCTACGTAGAACATGATTTTCTACACGAATATAAAAATATGTATGTGTGCCTACAATGGAAAATACGTATGTACCTAATAGTAATAACAAACAGCGCGTTTTTGCTACAATGAACGCACAGAGCCACATATTTTCCAGGAGCATTTTATCCTTATGCGTAATTAAATGTATGTCCTACTTAAATAGGGATAAAAACCACGCAATTATGTATCTTTACAAATAGGAATACCTATAAAATAATTACTATTTTAAAGCAAACGTCTTGGTGCTCAAAATGGTAATGTCCAATATATTTTAACTAGTTGACATTAATAATATTGTTGCTAATAACTAGATAGGTAGGTACTTAATGGTGGAGGACTCGGACCTTTATACAGATAGGTATCGGGGTCGACCATTTAATCAGTCAAATTATGAAATTCATAGTGTTTTTATAAAATTAGCAATGATTAATCGGTCGTCCACACATTTGGAGGTAAAAAACAAAACATAAAAGTGTCATAGGTACCATGTTTTTGATTGACGGCAAACTCGTTACACTCGCTGTCCTCGGAGTAGACGGTGAGGCTGCCCTCGAAGGCGATGGTGTAGTTGTCCTTGTTGGCCTGGCACGTGAGGATGAGGTCCTGCTCCGCGGGCAGCGAGCAGTCCAAGCTGTCCACGCTGAAGTGCACGCCGTGCTCCTTCACCGGCGAGAACAGCAGCTCCGACTTGCAGATCGACATCGTATTGATGGAACCGACGGACTCTTCGCCCTACACACGTAATCAAATCAATGGAAATACGTATCATAGACTTATTGTGCATCGTCGTCAGTTCTTTAGGTAGATATGAGTTCTACGGAACCGGTGACGATATCTGAGATATTAAATATTTAAAATTAATCACCCGCATAGCTTAGGTACCTAACTAAAAAACCACTAAGTATACACGCAATTGAAACATAAAAGACTATTTAACTTTTAAATCTTTAGTTTAACCATTTGGACGCCAATGATATGTCAGCATCGTCAGTTCAACGCCAAAGACATATAAAATATGATCTAGAGATCAATGGACCTACACGTAGGAAATTAGGTGCGTAAAGTTTAAATTCTGTTTTTTTTATTGTTGTTTCTTGGGTGATGACGAAACTTTCGTCGGCGTCGAAAAGGTTAACTAGGTTATGTTATAATAGAACACATCCAGCGTATGAACGGGTAAATTGTGGTGGAGGTACATAACTTATCGCTGGTAACTAAGTATTGTAGGCATCGCTTCTACAATATACCTAATAGACGGGAGTTGTATCATCTTTTACTCGCTGTAATGATACAGTGAAACCTTACAAATCAATAATTTATAGTGACGGCACCAGTAATGGTCAAGTAGTCCAATAATGTTCCAATTTTTCCATGTAAAATCCAATTTTTTCCATGTAAAATCCAATTTTTTCAGATATTAAGAGATTCAGATCATTTGATTGGCAACAGTCATACAATCGTATGCTATTATGATCAAGATTCAAGTATCCATTAATGGTGTTATCACTCTAGTTCTTATAAGATTCTAATGAAAAATAATATTTTTACAGTATATAAAGTATCTAGAAAACTAGGTACCTATGGAGCTTTTACTCGTAATCCCAATACTATGAAACATACTATAAACAGGAATGTTCTCAAAATGGTTCTCGGAAGATTTCAACACATGAACGCCGCTCGCTAGAATATAAACATTTACGCTGCACGGGTATTTTGGACGCGGATGCAACTGGAGACTAAAATAGGAAACAAGCTGTTACTTTTACTTAACAACTGCCGTGATCAATTCGTCTATTTGGACTATCTAAAATCTTTTGATAAACGAAATGAGATAATTGATACATGTGTTACATCTAGTCATCTACAGATTAAAGCAAATCTCCGTAAGTTCTTTATCTAGTCGAAATTATAAAACTGTTATAAAAAAGGGGATTTAAAAGGTACCTAATATACCTCGGATAGTTAACTATCTGAAAAATATTACAAACTTAATCAACTAAACTTAAGTATTTCAGATATAGTACTAAACTACCCTAAAATGTACTGAAAACGGCTGGCTGGGAACCGTAGTCTGAGTCATGTTGCGATCTTAACTACCCAGCTCAGTTTACATCAATCAATTACGATTAATATATATTTTATTGAAACGAAATGGATATATCGCATTATATTATTTATTTATTGAATGTTCAAGAGTTCAGTTGCAGTATAATGGCAAACAACATGGCGACCGCCGAGCGCGTTATCATCAATTTAATTCCTTTTCCTGCTACAATGAGGTCACAAACCAAACAACCTCATCTACATATATATGTAGGTACTTAAACAAGTATTTTGTACATGTGCTACTATCAGTCGCATTTATGTACCTCCTATCTAATCAATTTAATTATTAATTACTTTTATTAGACCTACTTTACTTTGTTAAATTTGTTACAATTTCCGGGGTAATTTTATCCTTAATGACATAATGATTAGTAATAGATGTGTAAATAAACGAAAGTAAACAAAAACAATAATTAGGTATAATCTGGTTAATGACAGAGATGATAAGCAGAAGAAAATATTAACATCATGATATTCGTGATGAGTGCAATGCAAAAATGAATATGAAAAATAGTTTATTTACCAAGTACAGATTAGTTTAAAATAATTGAGACCCTGTGTCCTGCGCTAGGAAACCCTGTGCTACAGGACCCAGTTGCGTCAATACTACATAAAAGGTGTAATTGCAGAGTTTTGACCAAAAGGATGACATTTGCAAAGAATACCTAATTGATTACCAATCTTTACGTATAAATAAAACTGTTGGTAGATAATTTACAACTAGAATACATATATAAATAAAATGGTTTGATTATTTAGAAAAGTACTATATTTTTTAACATGACTCACTGAGTAATATCCATTACAGGAATCCCAGTCATAACCGTCCGTCACACCCATTTTGAAATAAACGCCTATCGGCACTGTTCACGTGATCACAGTCAACTCTCAAATCAAAATCGTCACTTTCAACTAAATGATTCGGTTCAAAATGTCACAAAGTCTAATGTTTATGTCACGAAAACATAACTTTCCACTAGGTCACTTGTTCCGGGGTCAAAATGTGGTTTAGAAGAGTTCCAATGAGTTGGCTTCATTGTAAGGAAGTACAGAGTACAATCTGTCCGAGAGCCCTGGGCGCGACTGGGGCAGCGGGAATACACATTTTAATATTAGCCACCGCCTGCGCTTCTCAAACTTCAGGAAAATAATGACGATCAAGCAACGTGCTATCAACGCCGGCCTATGAACACAACTGTAAAACACGATTACATTACGGAGGGCGATGTGAATCATTAGCATCGTAATATTTATTAGCCTAATTAGCGTATTTCGGTATGCTTCGGTTTTTATCTGCACCATGAATAGATGTTATTGTTTGCAAGTTTAAATTATGATAAATGCAGGTTCATATTTATTACGTAAATAATTTAGCTATCGTTATCAATTACGATTAACAGTTTGGGTACAACTGTCTGATAGGATAGACTTCATTGGTAAACTCACACATGGTGGCAGTATGCGCACGACCACACAGAAGGACAATTAAATATAGCGCGCACACACACATTACTAGGTATCGGTCATATGTAGGGGAACCGGGGAGTAGAGATTGACGCAATTCAGCGTGGACGGTACACACACATGAACAGTGCTCTTATTTTATCGTTACTACTTGTACATCCCGTGGGACCAATGGACTGTGCCGTAAGAGTCAGGAAGACTCATTGTAGATGCTAGTCCAGTGCAGACTTTCAAATGGACTTGTGTGGGTGTCTCTTGTGACACCACTTACGGTTAATTGAGACCGTCGCCGACGTTGCGTGACGAATTTTATCATTACTTTCCGTTAAAGCGAGTACTTTTCATCGCAGTGTGCCGAACTAAACCATACTTATATCTTAGCATTCTTAGCCAGTGCCAGTAAGACATAGTATAGTAACTATAGTAAGAATTGGATAAGATGTAGGTACCTAATGTAGGTACATGCACTAGCGTCCAAATATTACGGGTTGGATGTAATTTTTCATAGTAAAGTAAATACTACTAAATTTAACCCTTAATTTGGCAATGTTCGTCACAATGAACATAGTGTTTGACCCACTTTTTGTATTTTTTTTTAAAACAGAATTTTTTGCTCTATACAATGGCGAGGAGGCTAGAACGCACGATTTTTTTGAAATTTGCCAAATTAAGGGTTAAACAGATTTATACAAGAGGAACGGGCACGTGAGAAAAGGGACAAATTTTAACAACATATTACTGAGGCTAAAAGAAGCAAAAAATGATATATAGGTTTTGTTAAACCAGTAAAAAACATTGTAAATTTAATGTGAAAAAATTTACATGTTCCAGGTACCCAAATAATGCGTTTATCTTTGCTTAGCGGTCAAAAAGGTTTTTAAAAACAATTATATTTTCCCTTAAAATTGACTTCGTACGATATTTTTAACTTTAAATTTGGTCAATAATCTGCTGTTAAAAAATTTCCCTTTCCTCATGGGTACATTGTATAAACTATATACAGGGTACCTATGAGGAAAGGGAAAAAATTCAACAGCGGGTTTCTGACCAAATTTGAAGTAAAAAATGTCATATGAAGTTTTCTGTATTCAGTCTATTTTAAGAGAAAATTCGATTTCTTCTTAAAACCGTTTTAGACCGTTACGCTATGATAAACGCATTTTAGGAAAAGTTTTTGTCACTATGTTGTCTTAGTCTTGTCACACTTTTTTGCGATAGTTTCATTAATGAAATCCTTTTTTTGTGTATTAAGGCATTCAAAAATATCAAAAAAAAACTAAAAAAAAATTTTTTTTTTCAAATTTCACCAAAACTCATTTAACATTTTTTGCTTCTTTTAGTCTCAGGAATATGCTGTTAGAATTTTTCCCTTTCCTCATGGGCACCTTGTAAATACTTGTACTATTGGAATTTTCCTGAATTTTTCATCTACTCAAAAAAAAATAACTAAGCTTTCTCGGTGGTTTGGTTCATATCATAGAATTGAAATTTTTAACGTTTAGTAGAAATGCATGGTAAAACTATAGCACTCATCTTTAACTTCTGTAGGTTCTTCGATCCTAGGTCTGGTTCGTACCTGGTCCAACGTTATCTTTAGCAGTCCAGCACGGCAATGCAGCGAGTATTCTTGGAACCTTTGCATGGGCCAGGTGCTTACCATGCGTACTAATGCGTAGGAAATATTTTTGATGGTTTTTTGTTCTTGTTTTTACAATAATTTTTATTTGATGACGAAGCGTGTTGTGGATTATTTCATTGTCAGTGTATGCATGATCTTTTGACGAAACCTGTGGTGGATGTTTTGGTGTGTAATTTTGAATTGTTTTCCCAATTAAATCTTTAATATTCTACTTCTGTATTATGATCTGACTTAGGTACATATTTTTGTACATAATGAAAAAAAAAAAACAAAATTTTCGACACAATCAGATGATAAAATTAAATATTTACAAAACCTGTTTGAAATCAACATGACTGCCGTACCTATTTATGAAAAAAAATACCAGTATTGTTTATTGACCACGACTTTAGTAGCTACCTACGAGTACCTACTTAAAAATGTTTTTGTAGCTTATTATCTGTGGATAACCGTATATTGTTTACCATGATACAAAATAATTATCACAAAGTTGTTATTACATGCTTTTTCTTAAACATAATCTCAGTACTTAATAGGCGCTATAAATGATATCATTATTTTTATCGCGCTCTGTAAGTAATTAATCTGAGTATCGTGCAAACATTAATAAAATACCTACCTAGCATTATGTTGTATTATTTTGTACATGTTATTTTGAAATGGATTTTGAATTGAATTTCGATGACTACCTTAACCTTATAGATTCTAAAACAACAAAATCAAAAATTGAATGTAAATAATAATTCTAGGCCGTAGTTATCCTAAAAAATATTTATTTAATACCTACAGGTATACCTACTTTTAAGCTTTTATTGAAATGTCAAGTATTTTTTGAAAGACTACAGTTTTGCTCAGTAGGGTAAGCACAAGATTAAAGAAAATAGTATCTCGCGGCAACATAGACTATCCATCCCTTTTTTATTAACATTGCTAATATAAAACGGGAATTCTTTCTCCCGGCGACATACTGCACCAAACATGGGCTAAGTCGAGAGATGACGATAAAATATTGAATTGTATGGCAATAAATAATGATGCTATGCAAATAAATTAATATTTTTTCTCTTCACTACCTCGTAAAACGCTCGTTTTCCTTTAATACGAACGGGTAAGAACGCAATTGTACACTAGTGAGTAAAGTAATGACCTTGGAGCGTAGCGCGAAGTAGCATTTGTTTGACAGATAACAAAATGTAAAATGCTCATAAATGAGTGTCAATTATAACCAAATAAATTGTTTGAGAATTTTGTGAAAAATACTAGACTATTTAATATAGTTAATTTCACCGACTCCGACATTATGTAATTACCTTTTTTAATTTCCTCGCTATTAGTGAGGATAAAAGTTTTGTGTTACAAACGGGTGCAATGGTATTTTACTTCTCGTATTTAAAAACTCGCCACGCTATGGATTCTATTTTAGATACAGAATTCTTTTGTTTGCTCGTGTTTCAATTTCATACTCGCGGGTAAAATACAACTTTGTACCTTTGTATAACAAATTATTTATGAAAGTTCCTGAGTGTACCGAGAGGGTAACATTGTTCGCTCATACAATTCCCTATCTTTGCCCTTTTTTAGGGTTCCATCAATGATATATAAGTAAAGATACGTTATACTCTAACAAAATGAGCGAAATAAATACTTCACATCATACACCTACAATTTATTGACAGTTGACATACGCCTATCCTCATACTTCGAAATGCGTAAAAGAGATGGCAAAATACATATACTCGTATTTAATAAATAAAAAAGAGACAACTAGCATTTGACAATCGCGCGTGCATTCTTTTATTGATAAACATTGTTTTATCTTTGTTACTCTCGATCTTAAACCGCATAAGCTTGTCTTTTACTCTATGTCAGTCAAAAACGTCAAAATGGCGTCCTATTTTATTGTCAATAAATAATAAAATTGAAAAAAATATATTCATTTTAACTGCGCGTGGTGTGTGATGCTAAGGGCATTTTTGCATTTTATGTTGTGGTTTTCACTATTGTATAACATAAAATGACATTTTAGGGCGCAGTTCACGTGATTTGCGAGAACTCGGCAGTGGTACACACCTCTCGGTGGTCTGGGTAGGACTAAGAGCGATTGTTAGAATTATCACAATCTGAGCGCTTCAATTTTAGAGCCGGTGTAGCATATCTTTACTTATTATATCATTGGGTTCCATAGCCACAATGGCAAAAACGGGTCCCTTATAATTTCGCCATGTCCGTTTGTCCATCTGTCCGCAGCACAGCTCAGTGGCCGTTAGTACCAGAAATCTGCAATTTGGTACAGGTATACATATTAATCACGCCAACAAAGTGGTAGAATAAAATAAAAAATGTTTTTTTTTCGGGTACCTCCCAAACTGATGAAGCGGGGGATGATTTTTTTTTGTGTTGTAATCCTATACTAATGTGACCTATTCAATACTAATGTGGGGTATCATTGAATAGGTCTTTTAAAAAGAGTAAGGGTCTGAAAAGAAAGTTTCAATATTTTCGGAGATTATCGCTCCAGAAAAAAAAAATTGTTGCTAACTTTTGATCCGTAGGTCCAAAAAATATGAAAAATAAATCGTGTCATACTTCCTGGCGGTGACATGGTATCGTACAGTATTCAAACTAACATCAATAAAATGTACATGAAATGTACGAAATTGTACGCTAATTTAAAAAAATTGTACTACACGTACGAGACGAGAAAACGGTGTTAATCTGTCACCGCTAGGAAGCATACTTCCTGGCGGGGGCTATTTATTTTGTTATGTTGCGGCCGAATTTTCAATAGGCATGTCAATGAGAAAATATGTACGAGAAATGTACGTTCTGGTTCTAAAGCATTTTTGAGTATATCTATCTCATAGGTGCTTTAATTTGGTTCTAAAAACATTTCAATTGAACTTGATTTATTTAACGTGTTTGATCAATTATATACATCAATAAGTGGCATGTAATCGTCGTCGTACATATTTATGCGTGTACATAACTATTTAGTATTACATTGTGCAGTAGATTAGATACATAAACTGTTTCCCTATTAATCATCATTGTAAATAACTTCTGCGCGTAATGATATAGGAAATAGGAGTATGATTCGTTATATTAGAAACGAGAAACTATTTCTACGGAGATATTCAGCAATACCAGAACGTACATTTTTCGTACATATTTTTTAATTGACATGCCCATTGAAAACTCGGCCGCAACATAACAAAATAAATAGCCCCCGCCAGGAAGTATGCTTCCTAGCGGTGACGGATGACCACCGTTTTCTCGTCACGTACATGTAGTACAATTTTTTTTAATTAGCGTACAATTTCGTACATTTCATGTACATTTTTTTGATGTTAGTTTGAATACTGTACGACACCATGTCACCGCCAGGAAGTATGACACAATAAATCGGGGCTTATAGAATACTTTAAAATAAAACCATTTAGAACATCGGCCAGACGTTTTTGAATAACTGAGTTCCGTTGCATGGTCCGACATGCTTTTGGCCGGTTTTTTCTTGCTTAACCCGAGTTATAATTTCAACACAGTGATGCTCTTAAAATTCGAAGAACAAATGAATAACTACTGCATATAACCTCATCGTGCTGAGCACTATAGTTGAAACAGCACTACAAACAAATGACTTACTCCCGCCAGGTGCTTTGTTGGCAATTGGCATGGCCGAGGTTCGAATCATCGCCTAGTATCACCGCGCTGTGGTCGTATCTAAGATCTATTTTAAACCTGTGAATAGGTAGGTAGTAATTTATGAAAGTAATCGTTGGGTGATCTAATATTAACGCAATTGTTTTTAAGGCTACTAATTGTATAATTAGATTTGAACTTTTCACTATGCGTTGCTTGACATAAACTTGGCCAACATTTAGGGTTTATAGGTAGGTACCTAGTGATAGAGTTCCTATTCGCAATTCTCATGCTCATGATCATGTATAACTACTTATGTGTATTACGGAGGCATCTATTGGACCTTCTCGTGAAACATTTTCATTACTTACAGCTGCGTTGCTGCGAAACTATACTAGATGGCGCTACTATGCTTGACTGTATTATGGGAATTTCCCTTGGCACCTTCCAGTATTTGTAATAGCTATTTCAGTATTTACTCAATACATAACTAGATTTAATGACTTGTTAACTAGATATTTAATTCAATCTTGCTAGCTCTAAACAATTATAACAAAACATTGATATTGTGCACAACATTAACAGAATGAAATGAGATGATATAAGCACTGAATAAGAAACTAACAGAGATCGAGAAATGATTGAAATGAACCATCGAAGAGCAATGCTTGGCGAACCTGAAAACTACTGTCGCCACTGAGAGAGCTGTCGAACCGAAACTTTTCCATGAGAGAGCTCGAGATACTGGCGAACATCTCGCCTCGTGGGTTACTCTGCAATGCACCATGACATGATCAACCTCAAGAAATTAGTACAGAACTGAAAATAAACATACATATAAAAGGAATAAATAAGATGGGTTGATAAATAATAAAACATAAACCAGCACCACTAGATATGGTTGTAAATATAGGTAATACGTACTTCAAATAAATTGAATGGGAACCTGATCAAGGCACTCGATTTAAAGTTATTGACAGAAACATGATATTTAATAAGCCTTAAATATGTTTGCATCATTATTGCTGACCAGTTTTCGCAAGCTGTGTATAAGAGGACGCTGCAACGTCGTGTCCTTTTACGAAGTTTCCTTTTTAGTCACACACCGTGACACGCTCAGGAGATCGTTAAACCGCTAATGTAAAACCCAAAACATCAGTTTCACAGTTACTACTATTTAATGTCTTGGAGTGAAATCGTAAGTTCATTTTCATTAATATAGGCAGGTACATAGTTCGTAAGCATTTCTTCAAAATCGAGTGCTGCTTTTAATTAGAGTTGTGATACTTGTGATAATAATCATATTTAATTCAAAATGATTTTCTTCTTTCTTTCGATTTCACCCTAATTAGATTGTGCTTTAGTTAGATTATTTTATTTCGATTTCGGAACTTGTTACAGATGGCTTATTGTGATTGCGCGCTCGCGCGTTTACCGTTTATCGTGCATACATGTTAGAACCTGACGGCAACAACGACAAACGATAAACAACGGGATCATCATAAGCTTACAGACAGTTATTTGGCTTCGGTGCTCGATATCAACTTACGTCATGCGTTCTGTCATCAGTTATGGTGTCGTGTGGGAGGTTAGCTGTCATGAGCAGGGCGTGGATGTCTTCAGTCTTGAAGCTCTCCATGTCAGCCTCGGCGAGGTTGGCATCGAGGTCGCGTGCGAGGTCGTTGTAGCGCGACGTGAACTCGAAGCGGGAGGCGAGATCGCTGATGCCTTTGTAGGACGCCGACACGGAGGACAATACCGACGTGTGGTGGCAGGAGCCGTCGCGGAATATCGGGCTGGAAACAATTGGTACATTCAGTGGCATAGTACATAATATATGCTGGCCAGGCGCAGATCCAGCCCCCCCCCCCCCCCCCGACACTGGACTTAGGTATGCCTCGGTGCTGTTTTAAGTATAAAATACTATCATATCAATGCCCCCTCCCCTGAACGAAGTCCTGGATCCGCGCCTGACGCTGGCATTGAAGTATTGACGCTAAACAGATATGTATTGAGCTCTAATGGAGCAAATTTAAAGGGGGAGCAATACATTGGGATGTGTCGTATTCGAAGGGCTCTCATAGTTTTGCAGTGTAGTCAAATCATAAGTAACCTTTATAGTGATGAAGTAGGCATCAGATGAACGGACACATCGCTCCTTTGCTAACCCGTTCTAGCTTGAGACATTCTCAATGCTTAAAATGTCAATTACGTGCAACGCATGTCGTTGTACCTGTTGTAGGCTTTCTTATTTAGAGTAAGTTTGCAGAATTTGGTTGTCAAATCATTCAAAATTCTTTCTGTTTTTGTAGATCAGATACACCGGATAACCCAAATGTTATAGAAAAGTAAGATGCAAATATTTGAATGCAGTTT
>JALPQI010007612.1:0-51357 GCA_025490895.1 Thaumatotibia leucotreta | reverse complement strand
ATTACGCGATGTTCTAAAGCGTTTATTTTACGTTTAAAGCTTTAATTTACTTTTGAGTGTGATATTTGCGTCTGATAGCTCGTCCATTACCATAGAAATTGACCCTAAGGCTTTCCAAAATATATATTATGTAAGCTATAATACCAAGTACTTTACATGGGAATATTGTCATTATTGGAAAATTCTCTTCCTTGCATTGCTAAAAAAATTAGAAGAAAAAATTGTTGTCGAAAAAAGGTTTGTTTTGTATGTAGCTCAAATAAGCCAACTCCAGAGATAAAATAGGTTTATGTAATTTTAACTTTTTATAAATGGATGAGACAGTTCAAAAAATTACATTAGTAATACCCATATAAGTATTGTTGGAAAAGCATGTTTTTACCTGAAGTAAGCAAGCCTGGATGAAAATAGCGAGTACTACGAAGCGAGACATCTTGGAAGTACTAATGTTCTTTGAACTAAGAAATTAGAATGATCTGCGTTAAATTACAGGACTCTTATATACTGACATAGTATTTAAAATGTAGAAATAGTACACCGATAACGCCTAATTAAATGGGCTCTCTTACTAAACACGTACGAGTACGTATATTTAATTGTTTCTTCGTGTCAAAACTTTATTACACAAACTTTTGTGATAAAATTCAGTACAACATAATTAATTGTTTTCTCGTGAAGTAAGATGGACGAGTATAAAACTTGGAAAATTTGACCTAATTGTTCATTGTCACTTTATTGTCAGACAGAATAAATCTTCGAAATGGGTTTCAAAGCTATTATCATCTGCGCATTTGCGTTATTTGTTCAGGTATTTATATCACCTAAGTCAATTTCCAGTTTCTAATTTTATTGTAATGACTAGGTCTATGTTAACCCTTAACTCAACAGAAATAAAAGATGGTCATGTGTTCCTTTAAGCCTCCTCGGCACTCAATAGTGTTATATTAATTAAAACAAAATCAAAATATGCGTCAAAGGCCACATTGTCCAGTAATTATTTTAGACGCTGTCGAATTAAAGGTTTAGATCACCATCATCTTGTGTCATATTTTGGTTAATGAATATTATTAAATTACATAATGGATAGTTATGTGACACACAGTCACATTTTCTTGAATTTAGTAGTAAAATGTAAGATGATATTGTAGGCAGTATGTAAGTAGAATTCATTTATAGTCACAATTCTAACTCTATCTAAGCAAGTTTTATATTTTAAAGACAAACGGGTCTTAATCGCGTAAACTTACGTTTAATTATATCCTGACGTTTCGGGCATGACGTTACACCCGTGGTCGCAAGCAGACTTAAGCAAGTTTTCCTTCGCAGTACATTTCTACTCGTATTGAGGTCAAAGTTACATATAACCAAATTTTCCCTAGCAGTCCTTTATAGATTTTTGTGAAGATCGCCGCGTTCTAACCTAACCAAATTAATATTTTCTGTGATCGCATCACTAGGTCATTTGCAGTAAAAGTGTACCTTTTAATTTTTATATGCGATCATGAACTGTAATACACCATTTTACTCGGCATCGTGTGTACTTTTCAGTTATGAAACAAAAAAAGTATGTCTCTAATATAATGTCACGAAAATAAGTATGTAAATTGAGATTACTCAGTTTAGTTACTCCCATAAATATATTAATTAATAAAACACATTACACACACATTTACTGCAAATGACCCTACTACCTGTCCATACCCACTCTTCCCTAGCAGTACGAGTATTTTTCCGTTGTGGTCACAGTTTTACCTAGCTTACAGTAATGAGTTTCTTTAAAGATCATAGTTCTAATTTGAATATTTTTCTGTTGTGATGACATTTCTAACGGGGAAATTTATTTTGATTTCCATATTAATTATTTTCTGTTAACGATACAGACGCTTTTTCCTGTCAGAGCTTTTCTGCTGTTCGCAGCTAAAGTAACTCACTTTTTTCAAGAAGTATTTTTCTAACGGAGTCACAGTTCTTACAAACTATTGCTATTTTCCCTACTAATCCCTTCGGGGTCCATTGCCGAAAAAATTTACATACTTAACGTCCTAATTTTTGTGTTACGAAGATACATTTTGCCACTGTTAAAATTCAAACTTACCATGTGTGATCAACAATACGAACCTACCTATACATATATCTTTTAAATTTGTCCCCTTTACTACTGCTGAAGGTTGTTGGACAGAGTATACCATATAATAGTTTGTGTCACTAATATTCGTAACACAATTGACGCAATCGAGATTTTTATTTTGATTACCTATGTACTTGTATTTGTTATTGACCCCTCTGTTGTGTCTGTGAACATAATTATGATTTTATCCCTAAATGATGACTTCTAACCTTGCTTTCAGAATATCGCTGGCCAAAGCTGTGGCTGCAGCAGCGGCTGCCAGTCCCTCGATGTACCCAACTGCGGTGGAGCCTTATTGGTCACGAGTGTGGGCCCCATCTCGCCCTCTGGCCTTTCCGTCGCTAGCGACGTGGACCTGTCCGGGGATTTGGACCTGTCCGGTGCGCTGCCGTACCTCAGCGCTGTGGCCTTCGAGGGTCAGTTCGACACCAGTGGCTGTACGTCAGTGTCGTACGGCTGTGGAGACTGCGTGGCCATCACGGAACAGTTTGGAGGCAGTGGTTCCTGTGGTGGTTGTGGATGTGGATGCGGCAGATAATTATGTCAACCGAGATGCGGCAGATATCAGTCCATTGTTTAATTTTTTTATAAAAATATTATGCGAATTATATTTTTATACTACAGAGACATGAGAAACTCCGTGTTTTATTCCGTCCTCCATATTGACTTTCTGGCTTGTGTTCCAGATTGCGAAGCCAGCATGCCAATACAAACACGTTCCTGGATATTTTTTTTCAAAACCCCACCCCCACCTTTTTTTGGATTTGTAACTTTTAATATGATTTCCACTCAGAATCACGAGCTCTTTCTATGCTGATAGGAGAACATTTGTGTTCCAAGGCTTTTTCCATTACGTTACCATTTTACATACATTTTGTATGGTGGTGATGGAATGGTAAGTTCGGGATAGTAAATTTTGAAATTGCCGAGTGGAAATCTTATAAACATAGGTACCTATTTTACAAAAAAGAACAGGGGGAAAAAGAGACCCTCCTGCGTGACCTAGTTTTCAAATCAGTTGATTATTAGGTACTTACCTACCTGTACATACATACCTACACATCGTCGTGCTGAAATTGTTTATGCAACGTTACTTACATACTGTAGCCCCGCCACACATGTCACATAGGCTCTAAGTACAGTCGCCATCAGATACGTCGGAGTGATGACCGTGGTCATAAATATCTGAGCAAACCTAGTTTTGATAAAAATATCGCTGTAGTAATCAATATTTAGTAATGTTTCGATGGCAAGCTACATTTTCAGTTGGTACTTACTGATGTATATAGAGCTAGATTACAGCGTGTATCTTTTAGCAAAAATCAGTGCGTGCAGTCTGCACAAAATCTATAACATGGATTACGCCTCTTTGGTCGTGGCAGTAAAGGCGTGTTCAGATATTTTTAAGCGCTCCGGACGCCACGATATATCTAATGGCAACTGTACATTAGGTATAACAGTAATGGTCACAAATCAACATAAATAGGTAAACGTATTTTGTACAGATAACACATCCCTTATTGGACAGTTTTAGGATAGTCATGAAAAGAACCAACTAATTAAGCTTTTTTTTATGACATGCGCTTACTCATGAATCTCATGATACATATATACTCGCGGCCTGTGATGGAGTGAGTTTGCCCAGAAAGTGCCTATTCAATCTTGACTTGAAGGTTGACGGGGTTATAAAATCACTTTTGGGTAGGTCATCATTTTTGACCCCTTTCAATATACGCTTGCCATCATTATTTTTTTCATAAAATGAAACAAAGCTTCTTGTATAAATAGTTAAATTATATTAAAACTAACCGACTAGAACTACGAGTTACAATTACAACCACAACCGCACTGTCCCGAGATAGACACGGATCCGGACGCGGCCACGGTTCCGTTGAAATCCACGGATCCGAGCACTGGCACGGATCCGACGACGACGGTCTGCCCGTTCGCGTCGACTTCGCCCTTCACGCCGACTTGGCCAGTGCCTACGCCGCCGTAAGACGCGGACGGCGCGATCGGCGCGGGTGTCGGCGGCGGAGGCGTGCTTTGGCTTAGCCCGCCGATTCCGCTCATTCCGGATCCGTAGGGGAGTTGCGGGAATCCACAGGATTGACTTGTCACGGACTGTAAATGAAATATTATTAGTAACAATACTTAATATATTTTCTTCAAAAACCGCGATGATTACTCATGAAAACTATTTAAACGGATTATATCACGTATATTAATTAAATTGAAACCTACATTCAGACGTTTCGAACACTTTACAGGGCTCGTGGTCTACGGGTGACACCCTTTTCTATTAAATAACCAACATAAAACCGATTAACTTCACTCCGTTTGAACTCAGAAAACTATTCGGAGCACACGAAGGTAATACTGTTGTCCTGCTTTATAGTGTGTCGCCGTTGTAGCCCGAGCCTTCCGTCTCTTTCTCAGATCCGAAGGATTTTCTGAGTTCAAACGGAGTGTATAGTCCAAACGTTTCCAACAGTAGTCCAAATCTTAATCGAATGCCTTCCATTAGGTGTAATTGTTATATTAATCGTGCTGTTCATAGGCAAAACTCGTTATTAATGATAAAAAAACTCGGACGAAGCCAAAAAGAAGATTGGGACTGATGTTTTAGGAGTTGAAATTGTGGACCATAGTTGTAGTATTGGACCAAAAGTCAGTGGTTTTACGGTGCCTATTTTACTTGTATATTGCGATAGGCATTTAGTTATTAATTGGAAATAAGTAGGAAAAAATTGAGTATGAATTACCTGGATGAAGATAGCTTGCAGGCAAAGGGCGAAAATAACGAAGGGAGACATTTTGTTTAATTGTTGTTCTTGTGTACCACCAGAATGATTCGATCGCAATCTAGCTTCGCTTTTATACCAGTTAAATCGATAAATATTACAAATAAATTATGCATGTTGAAAATATCAGTTACATATCAATAGCAATATGCATATCGCTTGCGAAAAGTTTATCAATATGTTATTAGAACAATCAAATTTAATTAAGTCACCATATAATTTTGCTTATCGCTTTTAACTTTATCATGATTGTCCAATAGCCTGCATTTATATAAAAGGTAATCTAGTTAGTGATACATTATTTAATTGATTGTCAAATAAATAACTAAAATGGTTTTGAAGTCCATCACATTTTGCGTTGCTGTATTATCAATTCAGGTAACTAACAATAGAATCGAGACGTAGATTTTCGACTTTTGAGAGCTTGAATGAATTTCCTCGGCTATGAAAAACTGTTATTTAAATTTTAGCTACAGTTACTTTAATACTCCCATTCACGTCATCAGCCTCTCTCAGTCCACCGCTGGACGTAGGCCTCTCCTATTAAATTATACCTACCGACTCATTTAAGAAGTAAATGCCCATAATCGCCGCGGTGGGTAAGTGGGTTGGCGATCGCAGTAGTGTGTCCACTATAATGATACTGCTGGTCCATCATCAATCTTCTGTAAATGAATATTCGTTGATACTTCAATTCCTTAGTCGACTCTTACTGAGGTCACTACGTGACAGTATGGGGAATCCCTCAAATACAGGGAAAAAATAAAAAAAAACGCCAAACGCCCCCCAGTTCAGTAACGTTAAGGTGCATTCAGACCAAACGAGCATTTGCTATTCTAACCCCCTACTCTACGAAATTCGATCGTTACACGAAAAGTGATTCGTTCATTTCGTAGAGTGGGGGATAGAATAGCGATTGCTCGTTTGGTCTGAATGCACCTTTAGAAGTAACAATGATATCGATAATTGGCTAAATATTTAAGACATTGTTAAAACATGGTATAATTTTTCGGATTCTTACTCGAAACGATACCAATTCAATTTACTATTATATTCTACATGTTGTATTGATTTGAATATATGCGTATTTGAAATTACTAATTTGAAGTGTCAAAGCATTTCCTCACAAAAAGTACAAGCATTAAATTTTCTTACAGTGTATATCTGGACAAGTCATCCCATCCTTCAACTGCCGCTCCATCACATTGCCAGAAAACGGTGGTCCTTTAACCATCACCAGCATTGGCACTATTACCCCGTCTGGGATCGCCGTCGCCTCAGACCTGGGTCTGGCTGGAGACCTGGCGCTATCAGGAGCCCTTCCATACCTCAGTGCTGTGGCGTTCGAGGGCCAGTTCGACTGCAACGGCACGGCGCCTGTGGCGTATGGCTGTGGGGACTGCGTTGCTATCACACAGGAGATTGGGAACAGCGTCAACTCTGGCGTCAATTCGGGGTTTAGCTCTGTGAACTGTGGGAGACGTTCTTAGATTAAATACCAGTGAACTTAGTAATAAATAATTTAAACGATAGAATTGTTTAATCTTTTGTTTTAGGGATACGTAAGTTTTGTGATTTCACTAGATTTGAACCTCTATCTTCCTGTCTTTTCTCGGCTCGATGTTACACGCCATAGAACTTTGGTACGAGTACTACGCTACGTACTAAACACCAAAGTTCAATTCAATAGTATAGTAGGTAAAAATACAGGTATCAATCAAAAGCTGAAATAAGGTAAATAATACTGTCAAAAACAGACAAGCCGAACCTAGAGTAATGGTAGCCGCACAGGTGGCTTATGATGGTCCCGTTTTATCTATTTATCGTGCTACTCGTCATTTTCGCACTTAGTTACTTGTTAGAACCTGACGGCAACAACGACAAACGATTAATCACGGTACCATCGTCAGCTTAATGAAATGAGACTATGAAACTTGGACTGTGAAATGAGAACGTAACTCTGCATCCGTTGTATGTTAAAAGGGCGGTGCATAATCATTTTGGCATTACCTATGAGGAAAAGACTAGTGTTCTTTGCAATGTAATATCAACTCATTTTATAAATAACTACGGAGATAAAAATTAGTGAAAAAATAGTTATAATTTATTATACAAGTGTAGCAGACACGTATTTCACCACGAGTATCATACAATACTTTACAATGCATTATGCGAGAAAAATACAATTTCGGCAGCAAGCTGATTAGACGCCATCTCAAAAAATCGGTGGTGATTTGAGGGTAAGTGATGTAATTTAGAAGAATGGAAAGAGTAAGCTGGACAGACTAGAGGTCAAACGAGGAGGTGCTAAATATGGTGAAAGTGGGCAGGTGTATTTTAAAAACAATAGAAAACAGAAGAGGGAGAATGATTGGACACTTGTTACGACACGAAGGTTATAATAGAAGGAAAAGGTGAGGGAAGGAGATAGAGAGGAAGACCAAGGAGGGCCTAAATAGACCAAATAAAAGAAAAGGTGCATGTAGTGTCGTACCAATCAGTTAAGGAGAAAGCCCAGGAAAGAGAAGCGTGGAAATTGCTCCACCGACAAAAGCCTAGCACCTAAGTTTATGATGATGATGATGTAATTTAAATTCCAAATGCAGAAACACGGGTATTCGGGAAGAAGTCAGTGATCTTTGGCTCTAAGTAGGTAGCAGGTGCAAACTCACTTATTATGTGTCAACATAACACGTGGTCGATTGAAGTTATCAGGCAACTGCACCTAGACTAATTTGCTTAACCGTAGTTCTGCATACGTGTCTATTTAACTTAATTAATATCTTTCCTCCATTTCGTAAGGCTCGCAATTACTATAAAAGGTCCTGTAATTGCCACTAAAATCATAATACAGTAAGAATCTTTACAGTATTCACTAAAATGGCATTCAAGGCTATCCTTCTCTGTGCATCTCTTTTGCTGGTCCAGGTAAATATTTTTTACTTTATTGGAAACCATAATGGAAGAAGTTGAAACCTTATAATTATGTACGTTACTGGTTACTACTGAGTACAGGCCTCATGAACACAGCTAAATCCCTCATATGCATGAGAGGAATTGGGCTATAGACCATGCTGGTCTAAAGTGAGTTGGAGCCTTCATAATATACTTCTTTAAAATTCTTCGCGGATGTCAATTTCCTCTCGTGGTTTTCCTTCGCCAAGAGCTACATTACCTTTCAACTGATATTTCGTACATAAATTCTGGAAACTTATTAGCACGTTGTATCAGGATTCAAACCCGTGACGTCCACATTGAAAGTTAAACGCTGAACTACTTTCGCAAAGACAGGAATAATATTTAGTGTATTGATTGAATTGATATTTCAGATGCGTTGAAATTTATCCCTAGTTGTCTGACTTACACGATAAATACAAAAACTTTATTCTAAACTAATCTACCACATCCCCCAATTCGCTTCCCTGTGGGAGAGTGCCCATAACACTGGCCACATTTCGTCTGCCTATGTCTAACCTCTGGCCAGGGAATGAACCATCCCTGGTCACCCGTTGCCTCAGACGGCCTTTTTCCCAACTCCTTAAAACGGACGTCTGGCGTCAGGACCCCACGGCCCTAGAGTCACCAACGCGAAAGAGGCAAATTCATTGCTTCTACAAAGGCCTGCGTACTTGCGATGCTTCAGGACCACCAGGATTAATACAATAATGAGAGTATTTGCGGAAAGTGTCATCTGGCACGCTCACATATCTAATGTGCCTTCATTATCCACAAAAACACATTTTTTATAGACTAGGGGAGTGTTTATATAAGGAACACTATTTGTGTTAAGATTTGATAGAAAATCATGAATAAGTCTAGCCGATTCGATATAGGTACACACAACCAATTGAAATCCTAGGACACTCAAGAACTACAGCAAAGAGATACTGTACATCAAATAGTAGGAAATCTCTTATAATTTGGACAAGATTCTAGAATGGCCAATTGGGTGACTGTACATGCTCCAAACTCTTCAACCTTTTAAAGTTATTATCATTGCTTTGCAGTCTATCTCTGGCCAGAAGTGCTATTCCAGCTCCAAGTCTTGCGGCATCAGCGGCAGCGGCAGCAGTGGCCAATCCATCTCCATCTCCAACTCTGGTGGCGACCTTCTCATCAGCAGTCTTGGTCCCATCGCCCCATCTGGCATCGCTGTGGCAACTGAGCTGGGTCTGAGCGGAGAGTTGGATGTTAACGGAGAACTGCCGTACCTGAGCGCTGTTGCTTTCGAGGGTAAATACGACACCAGCGGTTCAGCTAAGGTGGACTACAGCTGCGGCAGCTCTGGTAATGTGGCCATCACCAGCATCCAGGGTGGATCTGGCTGCGGTTCTGGCTGCGGATGTGGCAAATGAAGATGACTCGATTAATTTAACTGACAACGCTTATTGAATAAAGGCATTCATTCAAACATGTTTTTTTTACCGTGTAGTGAGTAGGAACTCATTTGTCACCACCCCAACTCTTCTTCTGTAAGAGTCGACTGAGAGATTGATGTGTCACTGACCATTATTTGATTTGATCGATGATGGGCAGCAGCGTCATCATAGTGGTCAATCCGCTTGCGCAGCATGGCGATTACGAGTATGGGCATTTACCTAATAATGCGTATAGCATAGTTAATAGGAGAGGCCTACGTCCAGTAGTGGACTATTATAGGCTGATGATGATGATGACATATTAAGTGTCATATACCAACGAAAAAATACTGAAGTTTTCCAACGCCCGAGGTGTTAAACCCAGTGAGTGGTTTAAGCATCAGTCGCGAAAGCTGAGAACATGGTTCAAATCCCACCTTCAGCGTTGGAAAACTTTGGAATTTTTTCTTTGGTATATTATATGACATCTAATATTTAAAATTATTATACTTACATAGCAGTGTTACTGCTTAAGAAATACAACTCAAAAATATTTCAGAAAACAATTTGAGTTATTCCCAAAAAAATAGGATTGCTGGTGGTAAGACCTCGTGCAGGGTCCAACCGGATAGCTACCACGATTATCACTCATATTTTACAGACAAACGGGTCTTAATCGCGTAAACTTACGTTTAATTATATCCTGACGTTTCGGGCATGACGTTACACCTGTGGTCGCAGGCAGACTTACGCGATTAAGACCCGATTGTCTGTAAAATATACATTACTGCGATCACCAATCCGCTTGCCCAGCGTGGTGATTATGGGTATTTCCCTCCTAATGCGTCTATACGCATAGTTAATAGAAGAGGCCTACGTCTAGGGCTGCCAACTGTCCCGCTGTATGCGGGACGTCCCGTTTCTGGGGCCCTAAAGTATGGGTCCCGCAAAGGGTTCATGCGGGACGCCAGTTGTCCCGGTTTTCAGGGAATACTAAACTGAAAATACTAAAATAATAATATGAATACGTAAATGAAAGTATTTAAGATTGCGACATGTTAATCTGAATGTATCGCGACGACGGCGACTATAGACTGCGAGCACCGTGTACTGAACGTGTATAACTGTGCATCAAAATTTAACCGATCTGAAATAAAGCATTATTTTTTAAAGTTAATGTCATTCCTATCCCGCATTTTACAGCCAAGTCCCGCAATTAAGTCGCGAATATCCCGCAAATCTGAGATCTTTGGTTGGCAACCCTACCTACGTCCATCAGTCGAGTGTACTAGATTTACACACTGTATAATATGAGTACATAGGAATATAATGCGGGAAGCGACTTTGTATATAATATATATTTAATAACCTTGTAATAAATACTTAATACGCAAACTTGAGTAAGGAAAAAAAAAAACACATTTTTTTTTCAATTTTATGTGGCTTGTGTGGGCCATTCACAGCCGAAAAAATCTCAAACCTTTTCCTAATAAGAATCTGAACGTGACCTTAAATTCGATCATCGCTATTTCTGATACACTCTGTATACTAACTTATCAATAAACAAACACTATTAAAAAACGATTACTCAATAAAATTGTTTATACCTACTCTAATAGAAATAGCACGTATTCGTGATACTTTAATAATTCTCTCATGCGTTATTTTTCTTCTAATTATATGTCACTTGACACAAGTTATGATAAGTCACGTAAGTTTGTATAAATACATATAGATAATAAACTAATAATGTACAGAGTGACATGAAAAAGGTGATTAAATTATAAAATATTATGCATCAATGCTCAAAATATTTTTTTAACAGTATTATAATTATTTACTACTACAATTTATGTACATAGATTAAATCTAACTAATCTACTTAACCTAACCTATATCTAAGATTGGCCCTTGTGGCAGTGTAGTAATTAATATTCAGAATTAATTAACTATCGCGCATCTCGCTTTGGTTACACTCTATGAAATGTATCGTTTTTCTTCAGCTTTTCACAGAAACATCATCATCATCATCATTTCAGCCAAAAGACGTCCACTGCTGGACATCCCCCAATGATCGCCAATATGAGCGGTTCTGCGCTGCTTGCCTCCAGCGGGTTCCCGCAACCTTGACCAGGTAGTTTGACCATCTTGTGGGAGGTCTGCCCATGCTGCGTCTTCCGGTACGTGGTCGCCAGTCCAGCAGTTTCTGGCCCCATCGGCCATCTGATTTTCTGGCGATGTGCCCAGCCCACTGCCGCTTAAGTCTGGCAATTCTGAGAGCAATGTCGGTTACTTTGGTCCTCTTGCGGATCTCCTCGTTTTTTATTCGATCACGCAAGGAAACTCCGAGCATTGCTCTCTCCATTGCCCTCTCAGTGACTTTGAGCTTTTTGATCAGGCCCATAGTGAGCGCCCACATCTCCGTACTGTAAGTCATCACTGGCAACACACACTGGTCAAAGACTTTTGTCTTAAGACACTGCGGTAAATTCGATGAGAATATTTTTTGCAACTTCCCGAACGCTGCCCAGCCAAGTCGGATTCGACGATTTACCTCTTTCTCAAAGTTGGACCTACCTAACTGAACAGTTTGTCCCAGGTAGACATACTCGTCAATAACTTCGAGAGTAGAGCCTCCTACTGTAACGGGAGATGGTACTACTTGGACATTGACCATGACTTTCGTCTTGTCCAACACAGAAACATTGCTATCATATATTAACTATGTTAATATTGCTATTACAATACATTTCAGTATTATATTAAATGTAAACTTCCCCGTTTGACATTATTCCCTACAGCTTTTACAATGGCAATGGGCAGGCCACATTGCACGCAGAGCACATGGTCGATGGGATCAAAAAGTGGAGACCACGGCTAGGCAAACGCAGCGTAGGACGTCCACCCACAAGATGACAAGATGGACAGACGACCATATGAAGGTCTCCGGGACACGCTGGATGCAGGTCGCATCTAACCGGTACATGTGGAGGTCCAGAGGGGAGAGGGAGGGAGGGGAGAGAGTCCAGAGGGAGCCTATGTTCATCAGTGGACGTCTCATGGCTGAGATACAGCTTCTATTTACCCATGTTTACAAAGGATTTTTTTTTTGGCGTACCTACAGGTCCTACAGTCAAAAATACTTCATTGTAAAGTAGGTACCTAATTGTATATCGATATCATAAATTATAACTTGAGACTTGTTTGAGTGGAGCGATCAACTCGAGACATTTTTTCAAACTCGCTGCTTCGCCCGGGACTCAACCAACTAAAATTAAAAAAATAAACACTCTTTGTTTTATTATACTAATCGGTAGTATTAATATTCAGGATAAAGTTTCTCTAACAAACATTTGGTCTTAATAATAAAAATAATCGTTAAATCTAACATCAACTTTATTTTGCTATCAATTTTGTAACACTTAAATTATTTAACTGATAAATTGTTCTAAATGAGCCCGGAATTCCGGCTACACAACATTAGTCGCCGTTGAAATTGTTGTGGTGTATGGTGTATGCCACTTTGCTAAAGGCTACAAGAAATGAATTTCAACGGCGACTAAATACTAACGTAATTATATATGACACTATGTTGTGATACTCCTAGTCTTCTGGGCATGATAACAAAGCGATTTAAGCCATATTTTAAACTGTAATTTATTAGTTTTATTTTGCGTTACTACGTTAATATTCAGGTTTGATTTAGTATAGTCTTTATTATTTTTTTGAAACGCAAGCAGACATAGTTTAGTAACTAGATGCCTACAATTTTATAATAACATGACTACTATCGCATTACCTGGACAAATAATGCTGATGTTCCAAAAATGTACATAACAAGCTCATTTCTTATTCCAGTTGTTTCGAGTGACACAAATAATAATTGACACAGATAATACAATCCACTTATATTTAATGCATTATATTGCATAGATAGATAAACCTAAAAGATGCAGAAACTTGCCCTATTACTTTTTATCGGTGATAGACCGTTGACAAAGTTTCATCGATTTACTAAAGATTTACGATAAGAATTTTTTGCAACGCTTTGTTATTGTTACGCTGTTTATCAATTTTTCAACATTGACCTATTTGTAATATTTATCATTTTAAATAGTATAAAAGTAGCATCAAGTTATAATGTAATTATTATCGTTTATAAAGAACAACTCGGCTAAATACGTATCGAAGAAAATGTCTCCCTTCATTGTTATTGCTCTCTTCGCGCAGACTTGCTTACTTCAGGTAATTTATTTTTTCAAAAATGTTTTAAAATATAACACACATCATCAGCCTATAAGTGATCCACTGCTGGACAGAGGCCTCTCCTATTACCAAAGTGTATAGACACTTATAGATGCTGGGCGATCGCAGTAGTTTGTCCCATCCACTGTGATGACTGATGATCATAGATGTCATATATACCATAGATCAAGCAAACGTATCTACTTACCGTGTCAAATGAACTCAGTAACATCCACTGAGTTGTCCGTCTTTAATCGCAGCTTGCAGCTTTCAGGCGTCAAATTTTGTAAGTTGAAGTGAACAAAAACATTAATAATGCCTCCTTAAGTAATATTAATTGCAACAACACAAAAAATATGAATACTCAAGGGCCTGAGACATATTTAAAATCATAGGCAAGTAACAACTTCAGTACAAAATCTGCACGCTCGGCCGCCATACAAATGAATGAACTTGTTTCTTCTATCCAAATATAATTCTGTGGTGATGATGCTGCTGATTCATTATCCCTCAACTTACATTTGCTTTTTCACAGTCCGTGCTAAGTCAGTCTTGCGGATTCCCGCAACTTCCTTGCGGATCCGGCTTCAGCGCGCCGCCGCCGCCGCCGCCGAACCCGCCGACGCCGACCGCGTCATACGGCGGCGTGGGCACCGGCCAAGTCGGCGTGACGGGCGACATCGGCGCGACCGGCAAAACCGTCGTCGTAGGCTCCGTGCCCGTGCTCGGATCCGTCGACTTTAGCGGCACGGTGCCCGCTTCCGGATCCGTGTCTATTTCTGGACAGTGCGGATGCGGATGCAAAGTGTAGTTTAAGTTATGCAGTGATAAATATAATTTAGTTTTTTAACGAACTTGGTTTTACTTTATTGTTAAATACCGGCTAAGAACATGTCGGACCATGCTCAGTGCAGGGTTCCGTAGTTATTAGACACGGCTGGGCATATTATTTTCGAAATATGTAGTTTTATTTTGAAGTATTCTATAAGCCCACTATGATTTTTTCATGTTTTAATAGGACCTACGGATCAAAAGTTAGAAGGGGGGACACAATTTTTTTTTCTTCTCGAGCGATTATCTCTGAAAATATTGACTTTAGAAGAATACTTGAATACCTATTCAATGATCCTATAGAATTACTGCAAATAAAAAAAAACATCCCCATTTCACTTCGTTGGAAAATACCCGAAAATTTTTTTTTTCTAGTTTTTATTATATCACGTTGTTAGCATGATTAATATGTATATCTGTACCAAATTGCAGATTTCTAGTACTAACGGCCACTGAGCTATGCTTGGGACAGACGGACAGAAGGAGAGACAAACATGGCGAAACTATAAGGGTTCCGTTTTTGCCATTTTGGCTATGGAACCCTAAAAATGGAATTTTACTCTCAGCAATGAATAATCACCAAATTAAACTAACACACTAAATTAAATTAACTTTAACCGATTTCTCCAAGATCCCATCATCAGTTTGTTTTGGAGTTGGTTAGAGAAGAATAGGGATGATGACTGTAGTTAAAATAAATTATTTTTTCTACTCCCGTACTTTTATTTGTCATTTACATGGTCGTGAACACAACTTTAAGCCCCTACCTTATAGATGTCAAAATAAGTCTATATTGTCTATTACTATTACATACTAACGCATTCGGGCTTACACGCAGTGCGTTTTTTGCATTTTAAGACACCTCGTGTATATGTCGTAGGATGATTTGATACTTCGAATCTTCGCAAAAATCCTAGGGGTTTTGCAATCTAACCTAACCTAACCTAACCTATTATCCGCGTTTTCGCAAAACCCCTAAGGCTATGGTCTCCTATTTTATGCCGTACGCGGCTTCTGGCGTTAGCGTCAACGTCCAAGAACGCTCTGAGCGACGTCTGAACGCAACACAGAGCGTCAGCGGTCAATACGTCCGCCGCAGAGAAAGGCGTTAGGCGCTGCTCGCGAGCGGTCACGTATGGTAGTGTTTTTGCAACAATGGATATTATATAGTTATTTATTATACAAGGGGGTAAAGTTGTTGTTTAACTGTCGTGCTAATATTGAGACCTGAGCTAGCGAAAGATTCCAAAATTGAGCCACGAGCGTAGCGAGTGGTTCAAAAACTGGAATCTTGAGCATTGCGAAGGCCTCAAGGCACGAGAGTTGAACAAACTTTGCCGCCAAGTGTAATACAACTTTTTCCCCCTCACTATCGCGAGGAAATATGATTACAAATCTCATCCAAATGTAAATTAACTTAAAGAAACCATTTAAAACTCAATGTCGAAACGTATCGTAGAATAGAGTTACTTCTGGAACTTAAATATAGCCAATGGCTTACAAAGTCACCCATGAGAACGACCAATTTAACATGTGAGCTCCGATTGCGCATGTTTACTACGGTCATACAGATCCACTTATACTAGGCAGTAGGGGGCTATAGGAATTAGAGCAATGTCAAATTACTTTATTCACAAGAGTGGAAAAAGCGTTTTTACCCGCTCGTATTAAACGATAAACGAGCGCTTTACGAGCTAGTGAGGGGAAAAAACTTTTATTGGTATACTTGTTGCTGGAAGAGGAGGCACAAGACGACCGTATAAGGAGAAAATTACGGAAAACACGGCATCGGTTAATTTGAAGCGGAAGAAAGAAGGATGTTTCAAGATTTTGATAGAGAAACATCTAAAACACAACGACTCAAAATTTGTTGAATATTTTCGTATCAATCGGGAACAATTTAAATATATTGTAAGTTTAGTGCAAGGAGATTAAAATGATTCTATTAATAACTCGTCTTTTTCTTTATTGAACTTCGACATTTTTGCTTCACGCGCGGCACGTCCTTACGCTACAATGGTTCGAAATGACTAGAGACGCGGCGCAGAACATTTAGACGCCGCGTGCGACGACACGACGCCGATGTCCGCGTGTGAAAGAGACCACAACAGTACATCTCTATACTGAGCATTCAGACGCCGCGTTCGGCATGACGAGACGCCGCGTACGGCATGAAATAGGAGACCATGGCCTTAGGATTTTCGCGCAGATTCGAAGTATCAAATCATCCTACGTCATATACAAGACTTAATGAAATACATGGCTGCCAACCTAATTTTAAATGTAATTTCTGATGAACAGTAAGCCATGGAGGAGCTTTATTTTTTAATTTTGACGTCTCCCGCCCGACCTTGATGAATAAAATTGCGTTTGACTAAGAATATTTCTCAAATTTACAATTTTATTTGAAAATAAGTGTGTGGTCGTAGAAAAAGTATTGTATGCAACATTGTTTAACTGAGTCAAAAAATGCTCGTGGCGTCTTTAATAACAATTTTTGGCTTCGCCTCAAATTGTTACCCACGCCACTAGCCTTTTTTGACCTCTCTTAAACAAGAGTTGCATAAAATACTATAACATTATGCACGACATAATACACGAAGAAATTATTACTCAGATGTAGATTGCAGTAATTTTTGTACAAAACTTCTATTTCATAAATTGAAAACAACTTAAGAGAGTAGGTCATTTGGCAGTACTCAAACGTGACGTCACTTTTGAGTATTTCATATAAAATTCCGTAGCGGTGATCGTTTTGACAGTCCGAAAAAAGATGCTGATTTGACTTGCCAGTTTCTATAATAGGCATGATGTATTATAGAAATCAGTTAGCGTGATATTGAGTTATTCGTCCATTTTTCGTGCACATGCTTAATGCAAATTTATGATTTATATGGTTTTCTCATGGATGCCATGGTCAGAACTGGATCAGATCTTGAAATTATTTTGGAGTATAAGCTCGAAAGACTTGTGAGTCTTACGAGTCGACCAGAAGGCTTTGCTTAAATTACTCTTATAATTATCCCGTCTGATAATAATATGAGCAGCCTTCTCGGCAATCTGTTATGCCTAGTGACAGTGATAGATAATGATATTATTGTACCATTGAATTATATACAGTGTTTCTCCGTGATACTGACTTTTATTGAAACCGAGGATTGCGATGCAGATTTTTAGCCAAACTGTGAGCATTAAAAGATTCAAATTTTAATATTTAACTTTCTAAGAAAAATTTACTGAGAATAACGATTAGCAATGTACTTCAAAATTAATCGTTAATTTGCACTTGACAATGACAGATCGCAGCCAAGTGCAACGTTTTACAACAACACGCGTTACATTGATCGTTCTGAGGAAATAAACTTCATTGTACGGTCAATTTAAATATTTGTTGTTAAATGAATCTCAAGAATCAGGAGCGTTAAGTGGAGTTATCATATAAAACAATAAATATAGTGATGTGTAAAATTCGTGATCAATTTAATCAGTATAAGATAATACCAACAACGATTTATATTGGATTTTTTATAGTGCTGAAGTGAAACTCCTAGCAGCCGCACCCGCAGCACTGGCCGCAGATGTTGACGGAGCCGCAGGCGGGCGCGCAGCCGCCGAAGCCCACGGAGCCGCACACGGGCACCTTGCCGTCGACGCAGGTGCAGCCGCAGGCCTGGATGGGGCCGGCCGCGCTCACCACGCCCTTGCCCTCTCCGCCGTAGGAGCCGCAGCCGCTGGAGCACCCGCAGCCGCTGGAGCAGCCACAGTTCTGGCTCAGCGCGGACTGCAAGGAAAAAACATTTTTATTACACAATTACTACTGCAATGTTGGGAACTATGTATCAGTTTAGATCTTTCAAGTAATTTTCTAGACTCTCGACTGCATGGCTGCAGGACCAAAGAACCGTAGACAGAATGGACAGACAAGACGTGAGGACAGACAGTGGCAAAAACGGCAACCAGGATCCTAGAAAGTGGCGAAAAGCAAGCAGGAAAGTAGATCCTTGCTACAGATAGGGTAATGATAAGTGTAAATAGATTAAAAGTAGTTAGGTAGGTACATAAAAATATAAATTTAGTCTCTGCTCTGCCTGTCTTTGGACGTAACTACGAGCGTCACGCAAATAATTCAACAAATCAAATTATGTTGTAAGACACAGATAAAAACCAGTATTTATTGAACATAGGTAGCAACAAGAAAAACAAATTTTGAGCGAAAACATAATTATTAACATGTAGCTTTGTTAACAATGTTTCGTCGTTGCTTCTCGTAACTTTTAGTTAATATTATGATATCCTTGTAGATGTTCTGAATTATTAGAAAGACTTCTTTTACTTATATTTGAAGCGGAAGAAAGAAGGATGTTTCAAGATTTTGATAGAGAAACATCTAAAACACAACGACTCAAAATTTGTTGAATATTTTCGTATCAATCGGGAACAATTTAAATATATTGTAAGTTTAGTGCAAGGAGATTAAAATGATTCTATTAATAACTCGTCTTTTTCTTTATTGAACTTCGACATTTTTGCTTCACGCGCGGCACGTCCTTACGCTACAATGGTTCGAAATGACTAGAGACGCGGCGCAGAACATTTAGACGCCGCGTGCGACGACACGACGCCGATGTCCGCGTGTGAAAGAGACCACAACAGTACATCTCTATACTGAGCATTCAGACGCCGCGTTCGGCATGACGAGACGCCGCGTACGGCGTGAAATAGGAGACCATGGCCTTAGGATTTTCGCGCAGATTCGAAGTATCAAATCATCCTACGTCATATACAAGACTTAATGAAATACATGGCTGCCAACCTAATTTTAAATGTAATTTCTGATGAACAGTAAGCCATGGAGGAGCTTTATTTTTTAATTTTGACGTCTCCCGCCCGACCTTGATGAATAAAATTGCGTTTGACTAAGAATATTTCTCAAATTTACAATTTTATTTGAAAATAAGTGTGTGGTCGTAGAAAAAGTATTGTATGCAACATTGTTTAACTGAGTCAAAAAATGCTCGTGGCGTCTTTAATAACAATTTTTGGCTTCGCCTCAAATTGTTACCCACGCCACTAGCCTTTTTTGACCTCTCTTAAACAAGAGTTGCATAAAATACTATAACATTATGCACGACATAATACACGAAGAAATTATTACTCAGATGTAGATTGCAGTAATTTTTGTACAAAACTTCTATTTCATAAATTGAAAACAACTTAAGAGAGTAGGTCATTTGGCAGTACTCAAACGTGACGTCACTTTTGAGTATTTCATATAAAATTCCGTAGCGGTGATCGTTTTGACAGTCCGAAAAAAGATGCTGATTTGACTTGCCAGTTTCTATAATAGGCATGATGTATTATAGAAATCAGTTAGCGTGATATTGAGTTATTCGTCCATTTTTCGTGCACATGCTTAATGCAAATTTATGATTTATATGGTTTTCTCATGGATGCCATGGTCAGAACTGGATCAGATCTTGAAATTATTTTGGAGTATAAGCTCGAAAGACTTGTGAGTCTTACGAGTCGACCAGAAGGCTTTGCTTAAATTACTCTTATAATTATCCCGTCTGATAATAATATGAGCAGCCTTCTCGGCAATCTGTTATGCCTAGTGACAGTGATAGATAATGATATTATTGTACCATTGAATTATATACAGTGTTTCTCCGCGATACTGACTTTTATTGAAACCGAGGATTGCGATGCAGATTTTTAGCCAAACTGTGAGCATTAAAAGATTCAAATTTTAATATTTAACTTTCTAAGAAAAATTTACTGAGAATAACGATTAGCAATGTACTTCAAAATTAATCGTTAATTTGCACTTGACAATGACAGATCGCAGCCAAGTGCAACGTTTTACAACAACACGCGTTACATTGATCGTTCTGAGGAAATAAACTTCATTGTACGGTCAATTTAAATATTTGTTGTTAAATGAATCTCAAGAATCAGGAGCGTTAAGTGGAGTTATCATATAAAACAATAAATATAGTGATGTGTAAAATTCGTGATCAATTTAATCAGTATAAGATAATACCAACAACGATTTATATTGGATTTTTTATAGTGCTGAAGTGAAACTCCTAGCAGCCGCACCCGCAGCACTGGCCGCAGATGTTGACGGAGCCGCAGGCGGGCGCGCAGCCGCCGAAGCACACGGAGCCGCACACGGGCACCTTGCCGTCGACGCAGGTGCAGCCGCAGGCCTGGATGGGGCCGGCCGCGCTCACCACGCCCTTGCCCTCTCCGCCGTAGGAGCCGCAGCCGCTGGAGCAACCGCAGCCGCTGGAGCAGCCACAGCTCTGGCTCAGCGCGGACTGCAAAGAAAAAACATTTTTATTTCACAATTACTACTGCAATGTTGGGAACTATGTATCAGTTTAGATCTTTCAAGTAATTTTCTAGACTCTCGACTGCATGGCTGCAGGACCAAAGAACCGTAGACAGAATGGACAGACAAGACGTGAGGACAGACAGTGGCAAAAACGGCAACCAGGATCCTAGAAAGTGGCGAAAAGCAAGCAGGAAAGTAGATCCTTGCTACAGATAGGGTAATGATAAGTGTAAGTAGATTAAAAGTAGTTAGGTAGGTACATAAAAATATAAATTTAGTCTCTGCTCTGCCTGTCTTTGGACGTAACTACGAGCGTCACGCAAATAATTCAACAAATCAAAATAAGGTTGTAAGACACAGATAAAAACCAGTATTTATTGAACATAGGTAGCAACAAGAAAAACAAATTTTGAGCGAAAACATAATTATTAACATGTAGCTTTGTTAACAATGTTTCGTCGTTGCTTCTCGTAACTTTTAGTTAATATTATGATATCCTTGTAGATGTTCTGAATTATTAGAAAGACTTCTTTTACTTACAAACACATGCAGTTATTAAAATTAAGTTAGTTAGACATTTTGATGAATTGTGAATTGTTGTCATAGAAATGTCTGGCTAATTTGATTCAATGTATAATAATTAAATAATGTACCTGGATCAGACAGAGCTGGAGGCAGATGGCAAACACAGTGAAGGGAGACATGTTTTAGTTATTTAGTTTTCAAGGCACTCGAAACTATAAATGCTCAAGTAGCTGGTCAAGCTTTTATATTAAACCGATTTCAAAATAATTTTAAGGGTATTGAATTGATAACTTGAACAGGTGAATAAACCTGAATAACGTTTTTCTAAAACAATGAGTTTTGAACTGATAGCGACTCCAAACGTGATTAATCGTTAGTTTCAGTTTAATTGTTATTTTGAAGTTATATATTTTAACAATAGAAGGAATTCAAGGGTGCTGATAAAAATTCGTTTAAATAGTTGACCGATTGAACCTAGAATCATTCTAGTGAGATATCCCACGAATAACTCAAAATGGCATTCAAAATAACAATCCTCTGCGTCTTCGCTCTTCTGGCTCAGGTAATTTTAGAATTGGAACCTTTTTACTTATAGTTTAGGTACTTGTTTTATTAATGTCGTATCTGCTGCTTATACATATTTCCACTATCGCAGGGCCTGCGCCCTTCCTCTCCCCAAGGGTGAGGCAATCCTTGGCCAAAATTCTCCTTGTGAGGAGCTCGTGCTTCACCCCATTTTAACTTGTCTTGTGACGTCAACATAAACACATTGACATGATTGAACTGAGATCGATCGCACGTGTAGTGAACGGCGTGTCTCCACGTTTTACAGTATCAGCAATACAAAAAAGTGCCTTAGCATGTGATCTAAACCGGTCTTGAAACATGACACTGCTGACCGAGTTAGTGTTATTCCGTAAACAGGTCATTGGGTAACTTTTCAATGAGACACTTGATTACGTTCATAATGGCTACCCGATATCTGAACGCGGTGGAATAAACCCTTACCGTATAATCACCGTTCCGGTCTATTCCTGGAGCAAAGACTGTGTCCATCGCGATTCAGCGCGGAAACGCTGCGAGCGTGATGGTCACCTTTGCGTCGGGAACTAATCGGGGCGGTTTGGATGGGTAGCTCCTTCTAAGAGTTTTTTTAAGTTAATATTTTAACTTACCGTAAACATGAGTTTTTTTTTTCAAACTAATGTCAGTTTGCATTGCAGTCGCTCGCAGGTCGCTGTGGCTGCTCATCCGGCTGCGGCTCCGTGTCAATCTCCACCAGCGGTGGCGACCTCCAAGTCACCAGCGTCGGCCCCATCTCCCCCTCCGGCATCTCCGTCTCTTCTGATCTCGATCTCAGCGGAGACCTGAAGGTCGATGGAGAACTGCCGTTCCTGAGCGCTGTAGAATTCAAGGGACAATATGATACTAAGGGATCTGGCTGCGTCGACTACAGCTGCGGCTGCTGCGGAGATGTGGCCATCACCAGCGTGAGGAGCTCTGGCTGCGGATGCGGCTCCAGCTGCGGATGTGGCTGCCGTTAATAATCAACAGTCGATGACAATTTGTTTTTGCTTATCGATTTCAAATTTTGTTCAGTACTCGCAAATATTTTGATCAATTAAAAGTCTTTGTGCAACTCAATATGTTTTTTTTTTTAATTTCAACGATAATCTAAATCATGTTTCACTCAAATTATTAGTGCACACTGTTCTGGAGATGTTGTAATCATGGTCCATAAGGGATGTCTCTTCCATTTTGAGCTTCGGTTTGCTAGTGTCACACGTCTGTCATAGATGGAGCAAATGATTATATAAAGTTTGACATGCCTTTGTTTTTGGTTTAGGAAATTCCTTGCATGTTGCGCGAGGCAATTTAGATAATGAAATACCCAAACTTTAATAGGATAGAAAGAAGCTTATCTCTACTACCAGCTTGGGATCCAGTAGTTCAACTGATAAGACAAAAGAACAGGCTAGAAAAAGAATATGACCCTGATGTGTTTGACAGTGTTGAGTTTTTTAGTACTAGCAATTTTTACAAAATTATTTTAAATTTCCATATGAATCAAAATTGTATGTTTCGGTTTAATGCATGTTTATTTAAGGTGTACTGCAAAAATTTTTTTGGAGATGTATTGTGTCCCGCTGAGTTTCTAGCTGGTCCCAAAATTGTGATATCTTACTAACAATATACAATCACACAAAGGAAGGAATTTATTGCCAGGTCGAGGTGTAGGAATAGAACCGGCGTAGATTATTTATTTTGTTTCTTCTCTTCATTTTGAAAATACTTGTAATGAATAACTAGCTTCATTTCCAAATTATTTTTTTTCTACTCTTAAAATGTATTGTCTATTTCTTAGTATATTTTCTTTGTGTGTAGTTTTGTACTTATCTTTCTTATTTTGATGGAAATAGATCTATCGAATTTCCTTGATTGTCAGTCGCCCTCCGACCGCGTACCCTGTAAAGTGTTCGAAACGTTGGGATGAAGGTAAATTTAATTAACATACGCGATATAGTTCGTTTTAAATAGTTTTATTTCACGAGTAATCATCGCGGTAACCGTAGAAAATAATGTGCCATTAAATATTGTATAGGTAAAATTTGCATTCCGCCCACGTAATGTGTGTCACTGCCACAGGAGTAAGAATTTTTGATCACAGATTTATGTCACCAGCGCCGGGCATGCTAAAATAGAGGCCTTGTAGTGTCACGTACGCTCACCACGCACGCTATCAAATGCTGAGAAAAGCAGGTTTCTAACATTAATAACAATAGTTATTTATTATACAAGGGGGCAAAGTTGTTGTTTAACTGTCGTGCCAATATTGAGACCTGAGCTAGCGAAAGATTCCAAAATTGAGCCACGAGCGTAGCGAGTGGTTCAAAAACTGGAATCTTGAGCATTGCGAAGGTCTCAAGGCACGAGAGTTGAACAAACTTTGCCGCCAAGTGTAATACAACTTTTTTCCCCTCACTATCGCGAGGAAATATGATTACAAATCTCATCCAAATGTAAATTAACTTAAAGAAACTATTTAAAACTCTATGTCGAAACGTATCGTAGAATAGAGTTACCTATGGAACATAAATATTGCCAATGGCTTACAAAGTGACATGAGAAACGACCAATTTAACATATGAGCTCCGATTGCGCATGTTTACTACGGTCATACAGATCCACTTATACTAGGCAGTAAGGGGCTATAGGAATTAGAGAAATGTCAAATTACTTTATTCACAAGTGTGTAAAAAGCGTTTTTACCCGCTCGTATTAAAGGATAAACGAGCGCTTTACGAGCTAGTGAGGGGAAAATACATTTTTGTTGCATGTTATTAATTTTCACGGACTGTCCTTTCGTTAGTCATGTCAACTTATTTTAAAAAATCCGACTCGAAATCTAGAGCTTATTAGTTACATGTGGCTACATGCACCTAATGTTAGTAACTTCATCATCATCATCATCATCTCAGCCATAAGATGTCCACTGCTGAACATAGGCCTCCCCTCTGGACCTCCACATGTACCGGTTAGATGCGACCTGCATCCAGCGTGTCCCAGCGATCTTCATAAGGTCGTCTGTCCATCTTGTGGGTGGACGTCCTACGCTGCGTTTGCCTAGCCGTGGTCTCCACTCGAGCACTTCTCGACCCCATCGAACATCTGCTCTGCGTGCAATGTGGCCTGCCCATTGCCACTTCAGCTTACTAATCCGGAGGGCTATGTCAGTAACTTTAGTTCGCCTACGGATCTCCTCATTTCTGATTCGATCACGCAGAGTAACTCCGAGCATATATAGCCTGTAAGTTAGTAACTTAATAGTAGGTAAATAAACAATCTATCTAACAACTAATAACGATGAGGGGATGCAAGCACTGGAGCGTGCGCCTCGTCCCAGTGTCGCATAATCGGGCAGTCCTCACTAGTCCTCACTCTCCTCATCAGGGACGCGGTTCTGAAGCGTAAGATTGCGTGGAATCCCTACAATACGCATCACTACAATATTTTATTACAACAAAAGATTAAATATAAATATTATACAAGTTCATCATCAGCCTATAATAGTCCACTGCTGGATGTAGGCCTCTCCTATTAACTATGCGTATAGACGCATTAGGAGGTAAATGCCCATAATCGCTGGACAAGCGGATTGGCGATCGCAGTAATGTGTCCACTATGATGACGCTGCTGCCCATCATCAATCTTTTATTTCATAAAATTATACAAGTTCACAGTAATGCATTTGTAGCTATACTACTAGGGATGTAAAGGTCTCTAGTTGTCAAAAAAAAAGAGAAAATACAAGATTTGGAGACGTTAAAGGTGCCTAAGTGTCAAGATTTTAATATTAAATAAGAAACAAATAGAAAATTAACAGACATGAATAGCCCCCAGCTGAACTTATAATAAGTACGGTTTTTCAAATCGTCGGTTTACAGATCCATTTGGTTTTGCCACAATCCATCTACCGAGGGTAACGTAATAGGTACCTAGATTTGGAATGGAACAGAGAATTCCAAAATAAATGTTATCAGGTCGATGTTCATGTTGTTACCTTTTTTTCCACCCAGTGGAATCCGTTATGAATACCACCCGGCCCGGGAGCAACCCGATGGTTATGCCCAACTCGCACGGATTAAACCCCTGGGGTGTTCCACCGCTCGCACTTCATGTTGTTATCTACTTTAACCATAGTCAACTTAATACTAGTATTTTATGATAACTAAGTAACTTTGCATCCCTGAATGGACTGGAAAAGCGTCCAAAAATTCTCCCGATCAACCCAGGATTTTGAATCGTTCAAAGTGGCAAAGCAATATCATAATGAGGAGTTTCAAAAAAATACAGTAAATTTCTTGGTAAATTGCTATATTTCCAGCAAAAGGTCAACCAAGGAGCATAGTAGATCTTGAATCGATTTAGTTGAAACTGTTGGTGATAAACTTAGCAGCCGCACCCACAGCACTGGCCGCAGAGCTTGACGGAGCCGCAGGCGGGCGCGCAGCCGCCGAAGCACACGGAGCCGCACACGGGCACCTTGCCGTCGACGCAGGTGCAGCCGCAGGCCTGGATGGGGCCGGCCGCGCTCACCACGCCCTTGCCCTCTCCGCCGTAGGAGCCGCAGCCGCTGGAACAGCCACAGCTCTGGCTCAGTGCCGACTGTAACACAAATTTATGATTCCAATTATAGAAAAAATATTGGTTTAACTACAGAAAAAATCAGTTTGAGGGTTATCTTTTTGTATTGCTTGGAAATACCTAAGAGAATACAAAAATAAAATCTGAGAAAATCTCTGTGTGATATAATTGAGTTAAATTGCTTCTATTGAGATAATAAATGATTAAATGTCACTTTTAATAAAAAGTCACTTCTTTGTCATTTGCCATCAAGAATCATGCAAAGAAAAAGCATTGTTAACACTATCTTCAACGCTATTCAATTCAAAGATTGGTCTCTGATTTTCATATGCGAAGAGACAAAGGGGGGTTAGAAGATAAGGCCATTTGGTCTAAACTACGCCTAATTTTTATATACACTACTACCACTACTTACTAGCGGAGGAAATATACTTAGTAACTACAGGGTGGATAATGAGTAACCCGACAAACTTGAAAGGTGTATTCCTGACCACATTTTGGGACTATAATGTCATATGAACTTGTGTGGGTTTTAAGTAAACCACCACCATTAAGTGCCAGTGGAGGAAATATAGTACCTATAGACCCAGACAGAATGCCGTAAGGGACTAGGGTCCCTAAGCGATAGTCTAGTATGTATTGATGTTTTTGTCACATCAAATAGTAAGTTCGATCTTAATATCTTAATAAGGATCCGAAAAATTCGACAATGACATTGTAGGTTTGGTGTTGAAAAAAAATCGAATGAGTAGGTAATAAAAAAAAAATAGTTAAGAAAATCATCAATACAACAATAATAAAATTATATTTACCTGAATCAGGCAGAGTTGGAGGCAGATGGTGAAGATGGTGAAAGGAGACATGTTTTTGGTCTTTAGTTTTCAAAGTCACTTGAAACTATAATTGCTTTTTAGCTGGTGTCCCTTTTATATCAAATTGGTTTCAAAAGAATGTTAGACACATTGATAATTTCATTGCAGGTGCATAAATGACAATAATTGTATTTATATCTCTTGAATTATATTGTTTAAAACAATGTATTCCGATACTTCAGACCTCCACACGTGATGTATTGATAATTTCAGTTTAATTGTTATTGCTATCGGACTTGAATTAACAATGAAAGGGATTGTTGAGCAGAGATAAAAATTCATTTAAAAGCTGGATCTTTTGATCGATGAATTATTCTAGTGAGAACTTCCGCTAAGAAACCTTAAAATGGCCTTCAAAGTTGTGATCGTCTGCGCTCTGGCTCTCCTTGTCCAGGTAACTAACTTTATTCATATTTTCATAAGGTACCTTATTATATTTAGTACCAAAGTGTCATTTTAAGACAAATACGTAGCATCTACTTGTTTATCATTTTTTATTATGACATTTAGACGCTGTTTATAAACTCTTTGTGTGTCTTGTGTGTTTTGTTTGACAAAAATGTCTACACAATCGTATTAAAATGGTATCGATTATAAAATGCTTCTAACATTAATTACTTATTTTTTTAAATTAGGTTTAGTTTTACTCCAAAATAACGTACGTTTTCGATTCAAACGGGTATAGAAGAACCAAATCGTTTTACTAAACTTTTACTTTGTTCCTATGTTCTATAATTTTTTCGTTCACTGAAATAGGTAACAAAGAAGTTAAAGATATATGGCTTGCAATCACAGAACTTGCAATTATGACCAGCAATAACTAACAAATAGAAAGATGGTTTGTAATGAAATTAATTTATTTCAAAACGAAACAGTCAAAAATGTAAATAAAACTAATCTTTCTAGTTTCTGGTCGGAAATATACATTTGGATAAAACAACTTTCGGAATTGTATCTGTTCGTCACTTACCTTAATTTTTGTTGCAGTCTATCGCTGCTGGCAGAAGCTGTGGCTGCTCATCCGGCTGCGGCTGCGGCTGCGGCTCAGCGTCCATCTCCACCAGCGGCGGAGACCTCCAGGTTACCAGCGTCGGCCCCATCTCCCCCTCCGGTATCTCTGTCTCCTCTGACCTCGACCTGAACGGAGACTTGAAGGTTAACGGAGAACTGCCGTTCCTGAGCGCCGTGCAGTTCCAGGGCAAATATGACACCCAGGGATCTGGCTGCGTCGACTACAGCTGCGGCTGCTGCGGCAACGTGGGCATCACCAGCGTCAACTCTGGCTGCGGATGCGGATCCAGCTGCGGATGCGGCTCCAGCTGCGGATGCGGCTGCCGTTAATAAGACCACAAATTACGCACTCATTAACCACCATTTCGTTACTTTTGTTTATGTAACTATGAGTTGTGCGCAAATTTATTGAGTTCCATGTTGATAATTCAAAATAATAAAAGGATGTTATCAAAATATTTTATTTTTCATTTCTAATAGGTACTACGTTATTTGCGATCACTTATCTTAGTGCTATTTTAAGTTTGGTACCTATTAAATTGAAATACTTAAGTACGTACTAATAATTACAAAGGATTTCAAAAATTGTGTGGCTTGCAGTCGATTATGGGATGTCTGGGTTTCTTTCAATAACAACAACAACTCCTCAAAAAGGGTCAAGGAACATAATTATATTATCACAGCTGGTAGAAAGCGTCAAAGGAATAAGTCTGCTAAGGCCAAACATTGGTTGGAATCTGGACCAAACTACACGATTGAGCTCCAAAACTCGAGAAGCCGAACATATATTCATCGTACTTAGCCTAAAAGTACGTGAAGCTATGAAATTAATAAACATCGGAAATTTAATCAAAATGAGTGGAAAGGAATCTCTTCCGCGTGGAATTCTCTGATTTATAAATGTAAGCGTGGTAAAACATCAATTTTGAAGACATTGGATGTTATGAGTTTTGTGTTTATGCCTATAGTTGGAAATTTCTGAGAATTAACTTTTGACAGTTATAGATTAAACCTCATAGGGTGAGGCTAACCGTTTTTCCGATAGTCTTAACGTTATATATATGTTTAAGGCTCATTTCTAAAGTGTCAACAGTTAATTCTTAGAAATTTCCAACTATAGTTGACAAAGCTAGCCTAGAAATGAATAATCAAGACCAAGTTGTACGAGTAGTTCGCAAAACCCGCGCAACTAGAAGGTATTGATATATTTTCTCGCCAGGCTGTCTGCGACCACAGGTGTAAAGTTATGCCCGAAACGTCAGGATAATATTAAGTTTATGCGAGACCCGTTTGTCGTTAAAATATGAATTACTCATCTCTTTTTTTAATAAGGTCGTCAGTAAGGCCTCGACCAGAAAATTTCGTAGGCCTTATTATCGAACACCTTTAGGAGAGATCTGAACCATTTACCGACCACTAATCCTCAAATCATTTGGCTGCCACGTGGTGAAGGCAAAAAGAATACGTTTGTTACCGCTCCGACTCTTCTCGTGGGTGATGTACTTAATGCAGAAATCAAGAATGATTTCTTTGAAATATGTAAATGCACACAAGAAAGCACAATTTTTTTTATATGAAAGTTTTTTTTACTTTGGATCCGTCACTCGTGACGTCGCGTCATAACATCACTGAAAACCTTCTTCGTATCATATCATGACGTGTGCGACTGTGTGTGTGGACGTCACGTCTTGGGCATGAAGTTAGTCACGTACGAAACGACCGACTTTATAATATATAATATAATAATAATGTATTTATTTCGACCAACCTGGATCATGGGTTAGTAACAATGCACTTAATCTATTGTTAGTAAGTATTAAACTCATATAAATTAACACTAAAGTAAACATCTAAATTAATTAAATTAATTCATTTACAATACAATTTATACTAAATGTCAAAACTAGAATTAAATCAATAATTTAAAATTTTGAAAATAATATTAAGTATAATAATTTACAATAAAAATTGATAGGTACATTGTTAAAATGATTAAATAAATAAAAAATGAAATATCACAGTTAATTCTAATATCGAATAATTAATGTTGAAATATAAAATTGTCTCTAAAATTATATTAATAATTTACAATAAAATATTTAGAAATTGAGTCAATATTTAAAAAGAAAAACTACTTAATATATAATTTATTTTTGGTAGCATGTATCATGCAACAATTATTTAAATAGAGACAATCGACCCTATCTGCGATCATTTTCATGACCCTGTTGGGGCTAGCCCGCACTCTGGTGAACAGGGATGTTGCCCGCTTGCGCATAGTGGTATAGAAGCAGTCTACCCGCGCCTCCGCAAACATCCCCGATGCACTGCAGAATCGGGGTAACCCCAACAGTGCCCTAAATGCATTATTATATTGAACGCGCAGGGCGCTGTACCGTTTTTGCGTATAATCTGCCCACAGGCTGCTTGTGTAAAATACTGTACAGTAAGCTCTAAACAGGGTGATTTTAACTTCCTTTGAACAGTGAGCAAACCTGCGGGCTATCATATTCGCTCTAACGGACAGCGCCCTGCGTTCACGCTCAATATCTGCGTTATCTTTGAGGTCTGCTGTGACAACATGCCCCAAATATTTAAATCGGTTCACAATGCGTAACGGAGTACCATTTAGCTTCACAGGTGGAAAATTTGGTGAGCTTTTGGCCTTAGCCTTAAAAACCACACATTCACTCTTGTTTACGTTATATATCAAGCCGTGACTGGAGACGTACCTCTCACAGATATTAAGTAGTTTAGTGAGACCACATGCTGAGGCGCTCAGTAGAACCATATCGTCGGCATAGCTCAAGTTGTTGACACAGACACCGTCAACATGACAGCCGACCCTGGTTCCACTGAGCTCCTCGATGAGTGCATTTATGTAGAGGTTGAACAGTTTCGGAGATGTCAATCCGCCCTGTCTAACCCCACATTCTAACACATACGGCTGAGAGTACGATTCCGACCATCGCACGACATTGACCTGGTTACGGTACCAGAACTTGAAAATGTTGCACACTTCAGCTGGCAAGTTTATACTATCCAGTTTCTTCCACAACGTGTCGTAATGCACCAGGTCGAATGCCTTGGACAGGTCTAAGAAACATGCATAAATGGCCGTTTGTCGGTTGGTGTAGTACTTGATGGTATGCTTCAATGCCAATATAGCACTCTCTGTAGACAGCCCCGGTCGAAAACCGAACTGATTACAGTGTACTGATAAATGCTTATCTAGTTGGCAGCCAAGCAGACCATCCAGCACTTTAGCGACAATGGTTGCAAGCGATATTGGTCTGTAGTTACATTTATCGCTAATATCACCAGATTTATTCTTCACGATTGGCACCACCACTGTTTTCATCATATCACCAGGTAAGTAAGAGTGCCCTACACACAAAGTGTACAGCATCGCAAGAACCCTAGGAAGATGATGACCAGCATGCCGGAGGTGCTCAATACTTAGGCCATCATGGCCAGGAGACTTGCCCCTTGACATCGAAGAAAGTACACGTTTCACGTCATCTGCAGTAAATCGAGTCTTTATCTCCTGTCCACATGACCCAGAGCCAACCCCACTCACCACCAGTGACGGCCCCAGTGGTGAACTAACTTTAAAATGATTTTTAAATAACTCCGCCACAGACTCACCCTCGCTTACACCATTGACACTAACCGGCATCGGTAGCCCAGATCCAAGCCTGTTTGTACACTTCCAGAAGTTACCAAAGTCACGATTAGAATGGTGCTCAGCAATGATATCCATCTTTATTTGCTCCTCGTGCTTCTGACACCATTTCAAGCGACCCCTGAAAATCCTTCGGCTCTCGCACATTTCATCATAAATAGGACCCGAGTTAGGTTCACCGTACCACAGCCATAATTTATATTTATACTGTGCCTGTCTGTGAGCTTCGCCCACATGTTTATTCCACCCTGCTACAGGTTTTTTCCTTTTACGCCTAGTGGCCTCGTAGCTAACAGTAGCAGAGTCGGTCAAAGAATCAATTATATCCCTATATAATTTATCAATTAAATTTTGATGACTAGTAATATTACAAATGTTATCACAGCAGCCTCGAAATGAATCTGGAAACTGTATGTCCTTCAATCTCCGGTGACATTCAGTCGAATACATTTCTATTTGTTCTGGTTTTCTATCACCCCATACAACTTTATTACTTAATCTATTTTTACTGTCTAATATATATCTAGGTTTAATCAAATCGAAGTCACACTCAACTACTAACGGGAAGTGATCAGACCACATAACATCATACCTAACGTTAACATTTACAATGGAGCGAACAGCTGATTTCGTTGCTAGGCAATGGTCTAACCACCTCTTTGACCCGTGCGCGTCACTTATATATGTGTAAGTACTAGAACCCAATCCTAACGCTTCTACATCCGCACAAGACCACTGTTGTTCAACACAAAAACTACACAGTTCGGTATAAAATAGCTCGCCCGGGTGTGCGTTAAAGTCCCCGAGTATATAAACATACTCAGCAGCGTAACTATCAATAATAGCACTTACCAGCGCTAAACAATCCGTAAAGTCTGTCAGATTATCCAATTTGTCCGTTGGCATGTAAACACTGAACACCAGTATTGTCTTATCACAAATATCGATAGTAATGGCACACACACGTGGATTAGAACATTGCACGACCGACACATTTTGAAAAACCGCTTTGTTCCACAATATCGCGACTCCGCCGTGCGGGCGACCTTGAATTATACCGGCCTCTGCGTCAACCGCTGACGTTCCCGTGCACCCAAACTTATCATCGATACTGCCTAGGAACGAGATATCCCAGGGCATCAGCCATGTTTCCTGTAGACCTATCAAATCTGACGTTTTACACAAATCACGTATACAATCGACTGACCGTTTCACATTTTTACAGTTGAAACTAACTAGTTTATATAAGCAGTTATTATTCATTCAGATGTTTTAATACTTATATCGTTCGAATTCCTGCGCTTAAAGTGCACAAATTTTCGAAAAATGACTCCTTTCGGCCATAGCGAATCATTTAAAAACATATGTAGCTTATCACTTGATACGAAAAATTTATAGGCGCTGTGATCTTTTTGATTTTTAAACGTAATCTTCTGTAACGTGATTTTCTCTTGAGTCTTGTCGTATATATGATCAGTTATGTTTTGCTCCGTAGTTTCCTTATGAACTTTAGTAATAAAAATAGGTATTTTTGGGTCAGCGGCTCTAAACTTTCCGTCAGGTATAGAGGCACATCCTGTTCGACCCAAAAAACGGTTACGATTTTTCGGTTTTAACCTTTTAACCTCTTTCCACTCGCCGTCTTTACTCACAACCTCGGAATAGGATTTTAGATGCGATGGTGTCTTATTATTTTCGCATTTGTCTGATAATAACTGAGTCGATTCTCTAGTGAACAGCTGTTCGCTCACCGCCACCTGCGGTTTCTTGATCTTTATGAATGGCATTAATGAATGTATACAAATTGTATCTGTCTTTAGAGTTCTTAAGTCAACAAAGATAATACGTTGAAAAAAATCAGGGCAGATCTTACTTATTTGGTGTAAAAGGTAAACTTAAATAAAAAAAAAATATTTTGGAAACCAGAGGCGGGTGCGTGGTTGCATGCCTTGCCGTCCCCACAACTGGGTACACTGCTTGACAATGATTCTTTGAGAATTGCGGTGGCGTTGAGATTGGGGAGCAAGGTGTGTAACGCGCATCGATGTATTTGTGGGGTGATGGTGGAGGAGAACGGCCACCATGGGCTTAGTTGCCAGAGGTGCGCCGGCCGTTTCCCTAGGCACCATTCGATCAACGAAATTGTTCGTCGGGCTTTAGTGGCAGCGAAGGTTCCATGTGTCCTGGAGCCACCGGGCTTGTCTCGTTTGGACGGGAAAAGACCCGCCGGGCTTACACTGGTTCCCTGGCGCAGAGGGCGGTGCCTACTGTGGGACGCAACATGTGTCAGTACATTTGCTGCGTCGCATTTGAGGCACACTGTCAGGTCAGCGGGCTCGGCGGCGGAAACTGCTGCCAGGAATAAACACGCCAAATACTCTACCTTGGGGGTCACGTATGACTTTGTGCCCATTGCCATCGAAACGGCTGGGCCCTGGTGTCACGAGGCCGGTGAATTTTTCCGGGAGCTAGGTAGGCGGTTGAGGGAGAGGGGTGGTGACCCACGTTCTAGTTCATGGCTGGTTCAACAAGTCTCCATCGCTGTACAACGTGGTAACGCAGCGAGCGTGATGGGGACTTTTGGACCAGGCGTGGCGCAGCAGGGTTTTTAGTATAGTTTTAGTATTAGTTTGTTATTTTAAGTTAGTTTTTATTGTATTGTATATTTAAATTATTTGGGTTATTTTGTAATGGACGTGATTATTTTTGGAATACACAATGGACTAACAAAAATAAAAATAAAAACAAAAACTATACTATGCTAAACTAAGCCTACCTTAAGGACTAAGGGGACCTAAACTATATGTACAAATGTCTTCCACATCGCTGTCACTGGGCAAAGTGCCTGGCTGCGTTGCCTCGCTGAATGGCAATGCCAATTCGTTGGGCGAGGAACGAGCCAGCTCTAGGTTCACTCGAGGACCGGATGAGCAAATAACTTAATTTTTAAAAAAGTTTAATTGCTTCCGGTCCCCAGGGGCCAAGGGTCTCCACTGCGAACGGCGCAAATATGTAGCTGTCACCTAAAGCTGCATATTTGCGCCGCTTTGCAGCTTCAGCGGAGGCCGCAGGCCCAGCTCTCGTCGACGTCGTGCCCAGGTGGGACGGCGCCAGGGTGTCCACACATGTGACATCCCAGACTAAGGGCCGTCCTTGTTGCCAGGGCACGAGAGTCATCCCGTCTGGTCTCTTGCCGTCATCACGTACCAGGCCACAAGGCTCTAAAGTGGCCGGCACGCTGACACTGACCAGAGCCCGACGGATGATGTCGTTAAGGCTAGCGCGGCGCGACAGGCGACCAGCGCTCTTTGAGCATGCCAGACCATGGTGCCCCAGCCTGTCAACTATTGTGCCACAGAGGCAGCGATGTGGAACGACTAGGTTCGCCCCGAGTCGCAAGCCGACAGCAATACGGAAACTGTTAGGGTCCAGAAGGTTTCCGTAGTTGGCTGAAGGATAGGCATTGAGCCAGTACCCAGACTCCCTTTCCGAAATCGCTAATAAGCGGGCGATATATTTGTTGTTGAATTTATGAGATCTGTTTGCACCCACCGGCAAATGGGTCCGTCCCAGAGTATCTGGCTATTGCCATTAAAAGGCGGATCTACCCCTGGACAGGTCAGTCTCCATGCGACCGATGGATTTAGTATTTTTCCAGTGAGAGATAGCGTGCTGTGTACCGAGGACAAGAAAGCCGGCAGGGCGACGCTGGAGATTTTACGTAGACCAAGACCACCGAACCTTACTGAGAGGGAAGCGATGTTAAACATTCTGGAATCAATTTTAATATTTATAATTTTCTCAATATGTGTCCAAATGATGTTGTCTATATTTTCACAAAGGTGTGTGAATTTCCAAAAAGGGCTGCATCGCATGACATAAGTAAATTTTGGTACGAAATGACAAACACGAATAATAAAGATGGCCATGTGCGGATTAATTTGAAGTAGGCGGTCTGAAAACAAATTAAAATGTTGTATATTTTTATCGATGAAGTCTGGGATAGCTTCATCAAATACCGGCGCACCAAGGAGGTGAAGCGAAGCTTAGGTGTGAATTTTGATGCCCGGCCAGAGGTTTTCAAACGATCTTATAATTTCACATTTATTTTGAATTGCTGGGTCGACGTAAAGTTCACATTTGTTTAAGTTTAGTTGTAAGCCTATGGATTCGAAAGCGGATTTAATGGCTATGAAATCATCTTTGACAGAGCTAACTTCACCCCCTAATGTGCCGTCGTCTAAATACCAGGAATTAAATATTGAAGTAAGTTCGGTGATACATGGATGGATACAAAGGCTGAAGATGGCCGGGCCCAGGGGGTCCCTTACCTTGCTGGCAGCCGACAGATGAGAGTATGGTATGGCTGTTAAATTTGAGGTGCGTGGAGGAGCTGTAGCATTGCCAAATGTAAGGGTAAATATCTGGGACGGATTTTTTAACTTCATTTAAGATGACATTTCTATTGACCGAGTTGAAGGCATTCTTTACATCTAACTTTAAAAGGACTGAATTTGGGGATTTTCGGAGAAAGGTACGGCAAGCATGGACTGCTGCCTGCAAGATAATACTATAATTTTGCCATTTTTCTGCGGATATAATAATAAAGCTGTAATTTAAAATAAGTAGGTATATCAATCTCTTTCGTATCCCATACTAAATGTGATTTTTACGATATTGTTGGATATTCTGTAAAGACTTAAGTATCATTTCCTATTCTTATTTACGTAAATTTTTTTCTCGTTAAGTTTCCAGAAATATGGGCTTCAAAAGCCAAATAAATTTTAGCTCCCTTTGAAAACTTGAAACTTGAATAAATGATCACAGGGTGTGAAAATAACTTTCCATACAGAATAAAAAAAAATGATAATTAGATTTATTGCAAAGATATGTATACTAATTTTGAAAGAAGTTCAGCTACCGTAACGTATTTTGAATGAGCAGGTGTGACCTTATATATGTTATTGATAAATTTGATAATACCTATTCTTATAACTTCAAAATTGCTTGCCTCGCAAGAGTGGCAGCATAAGTATTAAGTATGTCGTGATGAAATAATATAGGGATTCAAACGATATTCAGCTTTAGTTCATACTTTTATTTCAAGATTAAGATGGTACACAACAATGTAAATGAACGAAGAGATGAAGTCAAATGATTGGTGAAAAATGTTAGCAACCGCAACCGCAGCACTGGCCGCAAATCTGGACGGAGCCGCAGGCGGGCGCGCAGCCGCCGAAGCACACGGTTCCGCACACGGGCACCTTGCCGTCGACGCAGGTGCAGCCGCAGGCCTGGATGGGGCCAGCAGCACTCACCACGCCCTTGCCCTCTCCGCCGTAGGAGCCGCAGCCGCTAGAACAGCCACAACCGCTGGAGCACCCACAGCTCTGGCTCAGTGCGGACTGCAAAACACATTTAAGGTTAAAAAGGTTAAAAAACAAATGTCTCTGTCTGTCACTTTTGCGTTGCTATATTTTGGTTAAAATTCCAAAACATTCTTGGCTCTATATGCCTCAATTGGGTTTATTCTTTTCGGCCGCATTATAATTACTCCGCAAAAGTGTGGGCAGGCCCAATACTGAACAAATAATAACATTTTTCTTTGTTTCAGACGTTGCGGTCCGGTTTGGCAACTTCGTGTCGCCTTGACGTCCGTCAACGCCATTTAAAGACTTTTAGTGTTATTGTTTATTTTGTTCACACTAATTTATGTTTTTACTTTTATTGTGTTGTGTTGTGCTGTGTTGTGGATGCATACCGCCACCCTATCAGGTGATGGCGCGTCAAATGTGAGTTATACCTGTGTACAATGCGACAACTCTTTTAAGAACCAGAGAGGCCTTAATATTCACATTTCCAAAAAACATCGCAATTGTCTCAGCCAAAACGGCCCCGCTCTAAATTTAATCCCAGTCGTACTACCGGCCCCCCTTTCGGACAATCCAAATTCAACCCCTTTTCATGTATACCTGAGTGATCTAAAGAATAATGTGCCCGTTGTTAAAAGAGTTCCGCGCGGCGCCAGGATTTCCGTCGCTAGACACCTTTCTGGCCTGATTACGAAATGTGTGGAGAACAACCAAATTGATGATTGGCATAAACTTTTTACGTTTTCGTTTAATACCCTCCATGTCAAAAAAGATGAGGCAATTTCCTTGACGCAAAAAATCAAAAACAATTGTGTTTCGAATATAACTCCACAATTTTCGCTAAATAGGTGTGCCTCATCCACCTACAACAGAATTAAGTTAATCGAAAATAAAATTAGCGACGGCGATCTTAAAAGTGCCGCTCGTCTACTATTCACAAGTGACGTACTGTCGCCAGATACTGCTGACACTCTTTCGGCCTTACGATCTAAACATCCCCCGGCTCCTGCAACCCCGTACCAGTTAGACCCACCCACAGCTGACCGGGCCTGCCTCCGAATCGAAGCGAAGGACGTCATCGACGCTATAAATTCTTTCAAAACCGGTTCGGCGGCTGGCCTGGATGGGATCTCACCCCAACATTTGAAGGATCTAACCTCTCATTGTTCGGGCGACGCAGGTGAACAGCTCGTCTGTTCCCTTACTAAATTAATAAATTTCATGTTTTCAGGCAAAATCAACTCGCAAATTGTCCCACTTTTCTTTGGCGCTAACTTGATTGCCCTTTCAAAAAAGGACGGAGGGGTGAGGCCTATTGCTGTTGGGTCAACTCTACGTCGTTTGGCATCCAAAATTGCGGTTAGACACATTAAGTCAAAATTACAGTCTATTTTCGAACCAGTTCAGTTAGGTTTTGGCACGAACGGTGGGTGCGAAGCAGCCGTCCATGCTTTACGCACCTATCTTTCACACGATGATTGTGAAATTGTAGTCAAAATTGATGTAAAAAACGCCTTTAATTCGGTAAATAGGGACACTTTGCTGGCAGAAGTAAAGGAACAAATTCCCGAACTCTATAACTACCTTTATCTCTGCTATGCAGATCCATCTAAATTACTATACAAGTCCCACCAATTATCATCTGAGGTGGGATGTCAGCAAGGTGACCCCCTTGGGCCAGCAATTTTCAGTTTAGCCATAAATCACATAATACAAAAAATTAAATCAAAATTTAATGTCTGGTATCTAGACGATGGGACCCTAGGAGGTGACGTGGATACCGTACTGTCCGATTTGTCTCTTATCAAAACTAATTTTGAAAATATTGGTTTAGAACTAAATTATAGTAAATGCGAACTCTTTATTCAAAAGACTTCCTATAGTTTGACTGTTTTAAAATCCAAATTTGATTGTCTGACTCCTGGTATAAAAATAGTAGACAAATATTCACTTTGCCTCCTGGGTTCTCCTATTTTTGAAGAATCCTTTCCCGATTATATTTCTAACTCGATTTCTAAATTCCAAAATCACGCAAATCGTCTACTCGAAATTAGCCCTCATTATGCTCTTGCGATTCTTAAGTTTTGTCTTTTTGTCCCTAAATTGACATACGTGCTCCGTTGCTGTCCGTTCTGGAAAAATATTAATTTATTAACACCTTTAGACGACTTAATCAAAATTACCATAGAAAAAATTCTAAATATTCAGCTAACGGAGCGTTCCTGGTCCCAAGCATCCCTCCCTATACGGTATGGGGGTTTAGGGATACGAAAAATTTCATGTGTGGCTTCTCCTGCATTTTTGGCATCCGTCCACAGCACGTCTGATCTCACAGGAAAGATCCTAAGGGCTCTGCCTATTAACTGTGAGACTGCGGGTTTGGAGGACGCCAAAAATGCATTCAAAATTGCTTGCCCTTCTAAAAATTTTCCTGACAACCTAAAATCGCAAAGGAGCTGGGACAATGTGTATTGTGATCTAACATACAATTCTCTTCTAAACAGCTCTGCAGGTCCAGATCGTGCGAGACTTTTGGCGGTCGGAACCCGGGAAGCTGGTTACTGGCTGCATGCCCATCCTTCGGCTAGTACTGGTACTTTCCTGGATCCGGCCTCTCTTAGGCTCGCAACCGGCCTGAGACTCGGGGCCGCGGTATGTACCCCTCACTTATGCTGTTGTGGCACAGACGTGGACCGACTGGGACACCACGGACTAAGTTGTCAAAAAAGCGCAGGCCGTATTTCCAGACATGCGACGCTTAACGACATAATCCGCAGGTCTCTTGCCACGATCAACGTACCTGCTCTTCTTGAGCCTACTGGTATTATTAGGGATGATGGTAAGAGACCTGATGGTGTGTCTTTGGTTCCTTGGAGCTTGGGACGGATGTTGGTATGGGATGCTACTTGCGTAGATACCCTGGCACCGTCCCATCTTCAACGAACTACGTTTAAGGCAGCCGCTGCGGCTGAAAATGCCGAATTTTTAAAACGTAATAAATATAAGGGCCTCGGCAAAGAGTACGATTTTGTACCGTTTGGCGTAGAAACTTTAGGTTCTTGGGGCCCCAGCGCACGCAAATTGTTTGCTGAGATCGCGAAACGTCTGGTTGATGTAACTAGAGACCGAAGAGCTGGCGACTTCCTCGCACAACGCATCAGTATTGCGATACAGCGAGGAAATGCCGCCAGCATCCTCGGTACAATGCCACAAGGGCCAATCTTAGATATAGGTTAGGTTAAGTAGATTAGTTCGATTTAACCTATGTACATAAATATTGTAGTTTTGAAAATAAATATATAAAAAAAAAAATTTAAGGTTTCAATTAAAGATAAATTATTGGTTTAACTACAGAAAAAAAACAGTTTGAGGGTTATCTTCTTGTATTGCCTGGATATAATTATGAGAATATAAATATACCTGGGTCTCTTTGTGAGAAAATCTCTGTCTGATGGGACTTGTCAATCTCTGTCTGATTGAGTTAAATTATAGAATGTGGCTTTCAATAAACGGGTAATACTTTGTCATTGCCATCAGAAATAATTCAGAACAGGTTATTTATATTTAAGTTTATGAATAATCTGTGAAATGTAAAAGCATTGTTAACAGTATTTTCAACGCTATTGAATTCAAATATTAGTCTCTGATCTTCATAATTATGCGAAGATACAAAATTGGGTTAGAAGAAAGGGCAATTTGCTCCAAGCTACGCCAAATTTTAAGTACAACACCACCACTAGCAGTGGAGGAAATATAGTACCTTTAGATTCGGACTCAGAATGCCTTAAGGGACTCAGCGACAGGACTAAACGAAAATCTAGTGTTGATGTGTGTTGTGTGTTACATCAAAAGAATAAGTTCTGTCTTGATTATAAGGATCCAAAAATTCTACACTGACAATTTACTACGTATTCAAATGAAAAAATATATATATCAATAACTGAAAAAAATTTGGACCAGTAATTTAAACAAATAAAATAAAAGTTTTAGCAATTAATCAATACAACAATAATAAAATTATAATTACCTGAATCAGGCAGAGTTGGAGGCAGATGGTGAAGATGGTGAAAGGAGACATGATTTGGTCTTTAGTTTTCAAAGTCACTTGAAACTATAATTGCTTTTTAGCTGGTGTTCCTTTTATATCAAAATGATTTCAAAAGAATTTTAGACACATTGATAATTTCATTGCAGGTGCATAAATGACAATAATTGTATTTATATCTCTTGAATTATATTGTTTAAAACAATGTATTCCGATACTTCAGACCTCCACAAGTGATGTATTGATAATTTCAGTTTAATTGTTATTGTTATCGGACTTGAATTAACAATGAAAGGAATTTTCGAGCAGAGATAAAAATTCATTTAAAAGCTGGAACTTTTCAACGATGAATTATTCTAGTGAGAACTTCCGCTAAGAAACCTTAAAATGGCCTTTAAAGTTGTGATCGTCTGCGCTCTAGCTCTCCTTGTCCAGGTAACTAACTTTATTCATATTTTCATAAGCTACCCTATTATATTTAGTACCAAAGTGTCATTTTAAGACAAATACGTAGTATCTACTTGTTTTTTTTTATGACATTTAGACGCAGTTTGTATTCTTTGTGTGTTTTGTTTGACAAAAATGTCTACACAATTGTATTAAAATGGTATCGATTATAAAATGCTTCTAATATTAATAACATTTATTTAAAAAAGATTTTGTTTTATACCAAAATAACAAACGTTTTCGATTTAAACGGGTATAGAAGGACCATTTTTTTTCCTAAACTTAATGTTCTACTGATTTTTCGTTTACTTGATTTACAAAGAACAAAAGTAGATATTTTTGTGATATGAGGCTTGCAATCATGACCAGCAATAACTAACAAATAAATAGAGAGATGGTTTGTAATGAGTAATGAAATACATGTACAAACACTCAAAAATGAATTTAAAATCTAAAACTTTCTAGTTTTCGGTCGGAGATTTATACATATATGGATAAAACAACTTTCGGATTGTTTCTGTTCGTCACTTACCTAAATTTTTGTTGCAGTCTATCGCTGCTGGCAGGAGCTGTGGCTGCTCATCCGGCTGCGGCTGCGGCTGCGGCTCCGCGTCCATCTCCACCAGCGGCGGAGACCTCCAGGTTACCAGCGTCGGCCCCATCTCCCCCTCCGGCATCTCTGTCTCCTCTGACCTCGACCTGAGCGGCAACTTGGACGTTAACGGAGAACTGCCGTTCCTGAGCGCCGTGCAGTTCCAGGGCAAATATGACACCAAGGGATCTGGATGCGTCGACTACAGCTGCGGCTGCTGCGGAGATGTGGCCATCACCAGCGTTAACTCTGGCTGCGGATGCGGCTCTAGCTGCGGATGTGGCTGCCGTTAATTTGACAACCAATGACAAAAAACAACACAACAATTTATTTTTGCCGTTTGTGTGTTCAGTCTTCGCTCACAATTATTTTGGTCAATTAAAAGTCTTAGTGCAATATAACGTTTTGTTTTCAATTCCAGTAATGGAATCGCTTTATCTAAATGAATTAATGTTTTCAATGTGAATATTAGTAATAGTGGTTCCTCGGTGATGTTTCACTAGGCAACCACTATTGCACTATTACATGTATCACATAAATTATTATTGTGCGTAACATTATTGTTGGTCTTATTTAGGGTAGACTGGTAAATAGATAAATTGCGTTCAAATTGAAAGAAGTCTCACACTACGTAGAAGGAAATCATGTCCAAAACTAGCAAAATAACTAAGTTTAATTAATTTGAAGTAGGCGGTCTGAAAACGAATTAAAATGTTGTATATTTTTATCGATGAAGTCTGGGATAGCTTCATCAAATACCGGCGCACCAAGGAGGTGAAGCGAAGCTTAGGTGTGAATTTTGATGCCCGGCCAGAGGTTTTCAAACGATCTTATAATTTCACATTTATTTTAAATTGCTGCGTCGACGTAAAGTTCACATTTGTTTAAGTTTAGTTGTAAGCCTATGGATTCGAAAGCGGATTTAATGGAAATGAAATCATCTTTGACAGAGCTAACTTCACCCCCTAATGTGCCGTCGTCTAAATACCAGGAATTAAATATTGAAGTAAGTTCGGTGATACATGGATGGATACAAAGGCTGAAGATGGCCGGGCCCAGGGGGTCACCTTGCTGGCAGCCGACAGATGAGAGTATGGTATGGCTGTTAAATTTGAGGTGCGTGGAGGAGCTGTAGCATTGCCAAATGTAAGGGTAAATATTTGGGACGGATTTTTAACTTCATTTAAGATGACATTTCTATTGACCGAGTTGAAGGCATTCTTTACATCTAACTTTGAAAGGACTGAATTTGGGGATTTTCGGAGAAAGGTACGGCAAGCATGGACTGCTGCCTGCAAGATAATACTATAATTTTGCCATTTTTCTGCGGATTTAATAATAAAGCTGTAATTTAAAATAAGTAGGTATATCAATCTCTTTCGTATCCCATTCTAAATGTGATTTTTAAGATATTGTTGGATATTCTGTAAAGACTTAAGTATCATTTCCTATTCTTATTTACTTAATTTTTTTTCTCGTTAAGTTTCCAGAAATATGGGCTTCAAAAGCCAAATAAATTTTAGCTCCCTTTGAAAACTTGAAACTTGAATAAATGATCACAGGGTGTGAAAATAACTTTCCATACAGAATAAAAAAACATGATAATTAGATTTATTGCAAAGATATGTATACTAATTTTGAAAGAACTTCAGCTACCGTAACGTATTTTGAATGAGTAGGTATGACCTTATATGTTATTGATAAATTTGATAATACCTATTCTTATAACTTCAAAATTGCTTGCCTCGCAAGAGTGGCAGCATAAGTATTAAGTATGTCGTGATGAAACAAGATAGGGATTCAAACGGTATTCAGCTTTAGTTCATACTTTTATTTCAAGATTAAGATGGTACACAACAATGTAAATGAACGAAGAGATGGAGTCAAATGATTGGTGAAAAATTTTAGCAACCGCAACCGCAGCACTGGCCGCAAATCTGGACGGAGCCGCAGGCGGGAGCGCATCCGCCGAAGCACACGGTTCCGCACACGGGCACCTTGCCGTCGACGCAGGTGCAGCCGCAGGCCTGGATGGGGCCAGCAGCACTAACCACGCCCTTTCCCTCTCCGCCGTAGGAGCCGCAGCCGCTAGAACAGCCACAACCGCTGGAGCACCCACAGCTCTGGCTCAGTGCGGACTGCAAAAGACATTTAAGATTTCAATTAAAGAAAAATTACGTTTGTTTGCAGACAAATTCAATCAGAGGTTATCTTCATGTTTTGCTTGGAAATACCTAAGAGAATACAAAAATAAAGTCTGAGAAAATCTCTGCATGATATAATTGAGTTAAATTGTTTCTATTGTGATAATAAATGATTATATGTCACTTTTAATAAAAAGGCACTACTTTGTCATTTGCCATCAAGAATCAGGCAAAGTAAAAACATCGTTAACACTATTTTCAACGCTATTCAATTCAAAGATTGGTCTCTGATTTTCATATGCGAAGAGACAAAGGGGGGTTAGAAGATAATGCCATTTGGCCTAAACTACGCCAAATTTTAAGTGCACTACTACCATTACTAGCGGAAGAAATATAGTATCTACAGGTTGGATAATGAATAACCCGACAAACTTGAAAGGTGTATTCCTGACCACATTTTGAGACTATAATGTCATATGAACTTGTGTGGGTTTTAAGTAAACCACCACCAGTACTACCAGTGGAAGAAATATAGTACCTATAGATCCAGACAGAATGCCGTAAGGGACTAGGGTCCCTAAACGATAGTCTAGTAAGTATTGATGTTTTTGTCAAATCAAATAATAAGTTGAATCGTGATATCTTAATAAGGATCCAAAAAATTCGACAAAGACATTGTAGGTTTGGTGTTGAAAAAAAAATCGAACGAGTAATTTAAATAAATAAAATAAATAGTTATGAAAATCATCAGTACAACAATAATAAAATTATATTTACCTGAATCAGGCAGAGTTGGAGGCAGATGGTGAAGATGGTGAAAGGAGACATGTTTTGGTCTTTAGTTTTCAAAGTCACTTGAAACTATAATTGCTTTTTAGCTGGTGTCCCTTTTATATCAAATTGGTTTCAAAAGAATGTTAGATACATTGATAATATCATAGCAGGTGCATAAATGACAATAAATGTATTTATATCTATTGAATTACATTGTTTAAAGCAATGTATTCCGATACTTCAGACCTTCACACGTGATGTATTGATGATTTCAGTTTAATTGTTATTGCTATCGAACTTGAATTAACAATGGAAGGAATTTTTGAGCAGAGATAAAAATTCATTTAAAAGCTGGATCTTTTGATCGATGAATTATTCTAGTGAGAACTTCCGCTAAGAAACCTTAAAATGGCCTTCAAAATTTTGATCGTCTGCGCTCTGGCTCTCCTTGTCCAGGTAACTATAATATCCTTTTCATTATCCTTTTATATATTACCCAAGTGTCATTTCAAGACAAATGCGTAGTACCTGTTTGTTGTTTTTTTATTTTGATATTTAATTATCAAGCATTTTATAAAGTCTTTGTGTCTCTTGGCGTTTCTCAAAAATGTCTAAATGACCGTTTGAAAATCGTATCGATCGTAAAATGCCACTAAAATTAACTACATTGTTTTAACAAATTTTGTATAGTTTTATTCGTAAATTCCGAAGCTTTTTGGTACAAAAAGACCCAAGTTTTTCCTATATTTTGTGCCACTAATTTTTTTTTTTAAAGAAAAATATTTGTAATATGAGACTTCCGATGATGATCATTTATATAAGTAACAAATAGAAAAATGGTTTAATATATAATGTATTTATTTTATAAAGACAAAAGTATAGAGTAACACTCAAAATGTAAATAAATTCAACACTTTTTAGTTTTTTGTCGCAGATATACATATGGATAAAACAACTTTTGGAATTGTTTCTGTTCGTCACTAAACTTGATTTTTGTTGCAGTCTATCGCTGCTGGCAGGAGCTGTGGCTGCTCATCCGGCTGCGGCTGCGGCTGCGGCTCAGCGTCCATCTCCACCAGCGGCGGAGACCTCCAGGTTACCAGCGTCGGCCCCATCTCCCCCTCCGGCATCTCTGTCTCCTCTGACCTCGACCTGAGCGGCAACTTGGACGTTAACGGAGAACTGCCGTTCCTGAGCGCCGTGCAGTTCCAGGGTCAATATGACACCAAGGGATCTGGATGCGTCGACTACAGCTGTGGCTGCTGCGGAGATGTGGCCATCACCAGCGTCAACTCTGGCTGCGGATGCGGATCTAGCTGCGGATGTGGCTGCCGTTAATTTGACAACCAATGACAAAAAACAACACAACAATTTATTTTTGCTGTTTGTGTGTTCAGTCTTCGCTCACAATTATTTTGGTCAATTAAAAGTCTTAGTGCAATATAACGTTTTGTTTTCAATTCCAGCAATGGAATCGCTTTATCTAAATGAATAATGTTTTCAATATGAATATTGATTTTATGTCAATAGTGGTTCCTCGGTGATGTTTCATTAGGCAACCACTATTGCACTATTATATGTATCACATAAATTATTTATTATTGTGCGTAAAATTATTGTTGGTCATACCTAGGGTAGACTAGTAAATAGATAAATTGCGTTCAAATTGAAAGGAGTCTCACACCACGTAGAAGGAAATCATATCCAAAACTAGCAAAATAACTAAGTTTAAGCAAATTATATTGAGCGTAGAGTGTAGCGATGGCATAAAATCCGCACCTTATGCAAATTCACAAAAGTATTTAAATGTTTTTGTTGAAGCTGGTATCAAATTTGACGAAAACAAACCTATAACAGACGATGGAGAGTAATTTTAATCTCTTATCAATGATATAATAAGTAAAGATATGTTACACCGGCTCTAAAATTGAAGCGCTCAGATTGCGATAATTCTAACAATCGCTCTTAGTCCTACCCAGACCACCGAGAGGTGTGTACCACTGCCGAGTTCTCGCAAATCACATGAACTGCGCCCTAAAATGTCATTTTATGTTATACAATAGTGAAAACCACAAAATAAAATGCAAAAATGCCCTTAGTATCACGCATCATGCGCAATTAAACTGATTTATATTTTTTTTTTAATTTTATTATTATTATTTTTTTTTTTTTTAGGTTTGATGTATTATAAGCCTTTATTTTCAAAACTACAATTTATGTACATAGATTAAAATCTAACTAATCTACTTAACCTAACCTATATCTAAGATTGGCCCTTGTGGCATTGTACCGAGGATGCTGGCGGCATTTCCTCGCTGTATCGCAATACTGATGCGTTGTGCGAGGAAGTCGCCAGCTCTTCGGTCTTTAGTTACATCAACCAGACGTTTCGCGATCTCAGCAAACAATTTGCGTGCGCTGGGGCCCCAAGAACCTAAAGTTTCTACGCCAAACGGTACAAAATCGTACTCTTTGCCGAGGCCCTTATATTTAATACGTTTTAAAAATTCGGCATTTTCAGCCGCAGCGGCTGCCTTAAACGTAGTTCGTTGAAGATGGGACGGTGCCAGGGTGTCTACGCAAGTAGCATCCCATACCAACATCCGTCCCAAGCTCCAAGACCAAAGACACACCATCAGGTCTCTTACCATCATCTCTAATAATACCAGTAGGCTCAAGAAGAGCAGGTACGTTGATCGTGGCAAGAGACCTGCGGATTATGTCGTTAAGCGTCGCATGTCTGGAAATACGGCCTGCGCTTTTTTGACAACTTAGTCCGTGGTGTCCCAGTCGGTCCACGTCTGTGCCACAACAGCATAAGTGAGGGGTACATACCGCGGCCCCGAGTCTCAGGCCGGTTGCGCGCCTAAGAGAGGCCGGATCCAGGAAAGTACCAGTACTAGCCGAAGGATGGGCATGCAGCCAGTAACCAGCTTCCCGGGTTCCGACCGCCAAAAGTCTCGCACGATCCGGACCTGCAGAGCTGTTTAGAAGAGAATTGTATGTTAGATCACAATACACCTTGTCCCAGCTCCTTTGTGATTTTAGGTTGTCAGGAAAATGTTTAGAAGGGCAAGCAATTTTGAATGCATTTTTGGCGTCCTCCAAACCCGCAGTCTCACAGTTAATAGGCAGAGCCCTTAGGATCTTTCCTGTGAGATCAGACGTGCTGTGGACGGATGCCAAAAATGCAGGAGAAGCCACACATGAAATTTTTCGTATCCCTAAACCCCCATACCGAATAGGGAGGGATGCTTGGGACCAGGAACGCTCCGTTAGCTGAATATTTAGAATTTTTTCTATGGTAATTTTGATTAAGTCGTCTAAAGGAGTTAATAAATTAATATTTTTCCAAAACGGACAGCAACGGAGCACGTATTTCAATTTAGGGACAAAAAGACAAAACTTAAGAATCGCAAGAGCATAATGAGGGCTAATTTCGAGTAGACGATTTGCGTGATTTTGGAATTTAGAAATCGAGTTAGAAATATAATCGGGAAAGGATTCTTCAAAAATAGGAGAACCCAGGAGGCAAAGTGAATATTTGTCTACTATTTTTATACCAGGTGTCAGACAATCAAATTTAGATTTTAAATCAGTCAAACTATAGGAAGTCTTTTGAATAAAGAGTTCGCATTTACTATAATTTAGTTCTAAACCAATATTTTCAAAATTAGTTTTGATAAGAGACAAATCGGACAGTACGGTATCCACGTCACCTCCTAGGGTCCCATCGTCTAGATACCAGACATTAAATTTAGATTTCATTTTTTGTATTATGTGATTTATGGCTAAACTGAAAATTGCTGGTCCAAGGGGGTCACCTTGCTGACATCCCACCTCAGATGATAATTGGTGGGACTTGTATAGTAATTTAGAAGGATCTGCATAGCAGAGATAAAGGTAAATATTGAAAATAAATAGGACGCCATTTTGACGTTTTTGACTAACTTAGAGAAAAAGACAAGGCTTTATGCTGTTTAAGATCGACAGTAACAAAGATAAAACAATGTTTATCAATAAATGAATACACGCGCGAGTGTCAAATGCTAGTTGTCTCTTTTTTATTTATTAAATACGAGTATATGTATTTTGCCATCTCTTTTACGCATTTTGAAGTATGAAGATAGGTGTATGTCAACTTTCAATAAATTGTAGGTGTATGATGTGAAGTATTTATTTCGCTCATTTTGTTAGAGTATCAGCGTGGGAAGGCCCCCCACAAGATGGAACGACGACCTGGTAAAGGTTGCGGGTGTCCAATGGATGCGGACAGCTCACGGGGGAGGCCTATGTCCAGCAGTGGACGTCAGTTGGCTGATGATGATGATGATGTACTGTATAACGTATCTTTACTTATATATCATTGTCTCTTATCGATCGTAGTTACTGGCAAAATAGGTATCCAATCAGTTATTTTGTGAAATAAACCTCACCCGGATTTCGACTATCAAAACGTCTAAAATCTACCTGTTGGCATGGTCGGGTGTTGGCCCGGCGCTCACCTCTACTCTTATGTACGAACTTGCAAGTGCAACAGAGAAGCAACATAATGATGATAGTTCATGGTAGGCTTATTGGTCCAATAGCTGCTTCAGAGTCTTCTAATGACGCAGCAGTGTTGCAAAGCCGTTTTAAATTTTTGCAGTACGAAAAAGTGTTCTTCTCATTTTTGTTCGTTCTAAGGATAAAATTTCCTTTGGTACCTAATTTGGCATGGTAGCTGGCTACCATATAGGAAAAATATTCGTGCTTCGAAGCTGGCTACGAAACGTTATTTGGTCCCATCTTTCGTAGCTGGCTTCCAAATGAAAAAATATTCCTGATTCGAAGCTGGCTACGAAACGGTAATTCTTTAGTCCCATCTTGTAGCCAGATTTGGTAGCTGGCTTCCGAATGAGAATTCTTAGTCGTAGGTAAGTAGATGGCGTTTAATCTTAAAGAACAATGACAGGCTTTTTCTATACTGCATTGTATAGGAACATGTTTATGACTTCTTCATTGTAAGGAAGTTTTGATGTTGTGAAGTGCTTCACAATCACCTATCTTTTAACTTGAAAATCGTTCCCATTTGGTAGCTGGCCACATGGTGGGAAAACACATTTCTGATTTCGTAGCCTCGCTACCAAATATGACTACCAGATGGGACTAAAGGTGAAATGTTGGGACATAACTAGAACATGCTAGCGAGTACGTGAGTGTGTGGTGATGTCGAGCAATATATTTACCTTCATCCATATCATGTTATATACGCATACCACGCATCGAGTTGGCAAATTCTGAAAAAGTTTCTGCAAAAAATAATGTTCGACACAAGCTATAATATTATTAACTTTCCTTTCTTTAGCCATTTCATCTTTATTAAGACTAGTCTTACGTAAAAACTCGATCAGGTTATGTCAATTCGTTACCGAATTCCTGTGGCTTCCTTCAGGGACTCGGAAAGATTGCTAGTGCCAGCTAATTTTGCCACAATTCATCTGTCAAGGGTAACATAGCTATTTATATTAGCGTACCTATGGTTCGGAATAAAATCACGAATTTTGTCGATGTTCTTACTGGCACATACATGTTAATGTTACTTTTACCTACATTAGGACACTAAACTTACTAGTAGTATTTCAAGATAATTGGTGTTGTGTCCAGTCCGTTGCGTTCCCCAACGGACTGGACAAGCGTCCGGCTGTACTTCCTCCCCATGGTCTTAGAAACGTTCAAATTGGCAAAACAATAGCACATAATGAGGATTTAAGGTTGAAAACAATAAAATCAAATGTCTTGGTAAATTACTTTATTTCCAGTAAACGTCAATCAAGGAGCATAGTAGATCTTGAATCGATTTAGTTGAAACTGTTGGTGCTAAACTTAGCAGCCGCACCCGCAGCACTGGCCGCAGAGCTTGACGGAGCCGCAGGCGGGCGCGCAGCCGCCGAAGCACACGGAGCCGCACACGGGCACCTTGCCGTCGACGCAGGTGCAGCCGCAGGCCTGGATGGGGCCGGCCGCGCTCACCACGCCCTTGCCCTCTCCGCCGTAGGA